>PVJX010009932.1:0-59019 GCA_004027295.1 Dolichotis patagonum
ACTGCTATGAACCTGGTGTGCATGTATCACTGCAGTACAATATCTGTAAGTTTTGGGGGGACTGTAGCCAGATAGGTACTCTGGGTCCGATGGAATTCCCCTGCTTGATCCCTCATTATTAACAAGTTTCGAATCCTCATTTTTCTCACTTGTAAAAAAGAGAGGAGTGTTCCTGCCTCAGAAGACCATGGTGCGGTTTAAATGAGTTGGTGTGCAAATACAGTTTCCCCACGCACAGTAGCCCTGGCATACTCGGCTCCTCTCTTCAAAAAGTTACAAGCTAGAGTAGGAGGGAAATTCCCTAATGTGACCGGAATTCCCATCTGAATTAATAGCATCCTCCTTACAAATAGGAGGCACTTGAAAGAAAACGCTCAACGTGACCAAACACACTGGGTTCAAGAGGGAAAGCGCTGGCCACTTCATCTCCCAAACACTACAAAGCTTCTGAACCCAAGAATCTACCTCCACGTGAAAACTTTCAGCGGAGAATAAGCAAACAAACCGGTTTCTAAGACACATTTGGGTAATTTGGCCAAACAACTGACTCCTGCAGATTTTAATGGCATTTTAAGCTTTAGAAAATAAGACTTCTTAATGGAAACGCCGACAGACCTTTAACGCTGGCCAGACATCCATCGGCAGAGTAATAGCTCGAAGAGGGCATAAAACACCTATTTACATTTTGAGTACAAGCCTATTCCCTAAGCACAGGCACATTTGGATCAGATAAAAGACGCAGAGGCAGCTTCCAGCTGACTGACAGGTGTCTCAGCAGCAGGAGGATGCCGGAGGGATCGGTCTTTAACACGGCAATTAGAGACCCTTCCCCACTTAGCAGTCAGACCTTGGTGGGGCCGAATCGCACTTGCTGACCAGGAGTGAAGTGGTCCACTGTCTACTTTATACTTGGAGATGTCGTGTTGGGCCAGGTGTGTGCAGATTGACCCAATTTCATGGTTCCCACCCAGTGAGCCCCAGAGCGTGGAACTAGCCCCATGACCAGCAATCACTTCTGCATGAAGCCCAGTGTCTAACACTGAGGAGATGTGTAACCAGCATGGATTGAAAGACAAAATAGAAAGAAGGCAGGAAGACAAGAGGATGCATGGGCAAGAAGGAAGAGAGGGAGACAGGAAGGAGGACAAAGCCCAGGACCACGATCAGGATGGGCAAGCGCAGCCTGGGAGATGGTCTGCACCACCCGTGTCTTACCTGGGTGTGTGTCTCGGGGGCCTGGGTGAGTACAGGGCCATCTCATCTATGGTCAAACAGCCTTGACTGCTTCTTCTCTCATGAGCTTTCTTGGTCTTCAAGTCCATGCATAACGCTGGGTATCATCGACAGAGAGAATTCCTCATCCTTGGCAGGTGGCAACACCCGTCTCCCATGCACTCTCCACCCCCAGTGTCTCCGTCGACTCCCATCATCCTTTTCCAGGGTTATGGCAAAGCTTCCCCAGTGCCCCTCCCTCTGCCTATCCCTCACACCCATCTGCAGTGTCATTTCTCTAAAGCACAGATTGGATGTTGATTGACAGTTGCCGCTCAGACCTCCATTTTTGGTTGCTTCTATGTTAGCCGCAGTGCCCACAGAGATCCTAAGCCTTGGGGACTCAGTTATCCGAGCTCAAGGCGTGGCTGACCTAGCTTGCTCAGCAGGCGGTGTGCAATGCGAGCCCTAGAGTCACCAGTCAGAAAGGAATTCACTAAGCAGCATGGGCCCCAGCCCAGGGGGTGGCTTCTCCAGCCCGACCACACTCTCTCGGCACCCAGCCCTTCCCAGATCCCGAGCTGCATCCTGGCACTGCCGCTGCAGCCCCAGTCCTGCCACTGTCTTGAGAAGTGTCAATCTGCATCCCAAATGTGCCAGCCTTATTACCATCATCAGCAGACTTCTTAATGAAGCTGCCAATACTGTCAATGGCATGTTTTAATGATATTTCGTAAGGAAAAAGAATGTTACGGCTTCCTCTTCCTCTGCCATGTGGTCCTTTTGCTTCACAGCAGGCCTGAAATATTCTCTGAATTAAGACCAGGACAATAATAACAATGGAAACAATAATAACAACAGAAATAATCATAGCAACCAATATTCATTCAATTCTAGTCACGTGTCAAGTGCTGTGTTAAGCACTTTATACCCATGGTAGAGGAAGTTGCCCAAATAAATATGAATTTAAGAGACCTCCAGCCAGACACTTAAGGACTTAGTAGCTAATCCTCATCTTCTCGATGTTAGATTCCAATTTGGCGACAGTGTCCCTGGGGTGTGCAGTGTGCCAGTTCTACACACAATCCATTTGTTTCTAATCCAGCAGGACCTCGGCCCTGTTACCTCCATCTCTGGAGATTAAACAACAAGGCCCACAGAGGTATTGACCAAGGTCAGCCAGCTAGTGGACGACTCAGTTAAAATTGGATACCACAGCACCAGTTTACAAAGCCTAGGGCTACCCTTGGGTACACCAGATACACCTCTGCCATGCTGAAGTTCCTAGCACCAAATAGAGACGTTAAAGGACTCTCAGGGGGTGAGAGGACCAGATGAACAGGGAACACTTAGCTCCTTACTGCAAAGCAAACAGCAAAGACAGTCACCCTCATGGGAGTGGAGAATTCGTGTCACGTGAAGCCATTTCCTGGTCCAGACCCTCATTCGGTAACCCAGAAGCCTAACCCTCACTGTGAAACTTGACCTTCTGAGCTGTCCCCAAGTATGGGCACTGACTCAATTAATTCCCAAATGGCAGGCAGCTGTATCTCCACTGTGGCATCGAATCAGGTAGCTTCCGACAGCATGGACATTTTCGCTGAAGGAAATGGATCTTCAGCCTGGGGCCTCTGTGAGTGGGGAGATTACAGTATCACTACACCCAGCTGGGAGTATATGTTTAAAGAGAAAAATACTAAGACTCAGAATTAACCGCTCGATGTATCTGAAATACAATTAGGAGAACATTTTCCACTCATGACCATTGCACTTGAGACTGATTGATTCACTGATTGATCAATGCCTGTATGAATTGATTATCCTTCCAGCACCTTCCATGTAAGATGCCTTTTAAAATTCCTTCTTCTGCCAGCTGTGGTGGTGCATACCTATAGTGCCAGCAGTCAGGAGGCTAAAGCAGGAGGATCACTGTGAGTTCAGGTTAGCTTGGGCTACGTAGTGAGTTTAAGACCAGCTTGAACTACAGAGTGAGATTCTGTCTCGAAAAGCAAAACAAACATGTTTCTTCTCCAATCTTACCACATAGGCACCAATTGCTAGGTAGGCCTCTCATTACCTAGTAATGCAGAGCTTTTAATCTTGATTTTCATTTTTTATTATCTTGATGGATTGTATGAGTGGTGCAGATTAACGTGATCTGGTGTGATATTTCATTACCAGCACACAACATTCATATGCAGAAGATCCAGCTGACCCTTCACCTATGACCCTGTACAAAAATCAACTCAAAATGGGCCCCGACTCAAATGTAAGCTCTGAATGGTGAAACTGCTAGGAGAAAACTGGGGAAAGATATCAACACAGTGGTACAGGCAATGATTCTTTAGATACAACCCCAAAAGCACAGGGAGAAAAGCAAAAGTAGGCCAATTCGAGCGCAGCCAACCTGAAACCTCACCAAAGGAAACAATCAACAGACTGAAGAGGTGGCCTGAAGGGCGGGGAAGGTACTTAGCGGGTATTCACCTGACAGTGGGTTAATACCAGGTTAAAAAAAAAAATTCAAAAAACTTAACAAAAGTATGAGCACTTTGATTTAAAACTGGGGAAGGGTGGGAATAAACACTTCTCAAGGAAAATGGTTTGTAAATGCACAGAGCACAACTTTAAAAATTAAAAGCTTCCTCATGTTTTTCTTCTAACCAAACAATCACTACCTCAGTTTTTCTCAAATTAGAAAGTTAAGGGGGAGAGAGACGTAGGACAACAGTATTTTAGTGACTTTGTTGTGCTGAGTCGTGTTTTTCAGGACTGGGCACTGAAGTGAAGGCCACACCCCGAGCTGCAGCCAGCCCTTTGTATTTACTGTTATTCCCAGATACGTGTCACCAAGTTTTCCACTCTGGGCTTGAGTTTGTGACCCTTTTGCAGTGCTGGAATGACAGGTGTGCACCGACCTCCACACCACATTTTAAAATCTTTTAATGAGAGGGAAGCTGGGGAAGGGGAAAAAGTAGCAAAGAGCATGAAAAGGGAAGTGGGGGAGCTCTTAGTCACCATGAGCTCCACCTCTTACTTGGAATCTTTCTGTCCCTTCACCCTAAGATCTGTGCTTCCTTGGCTCTAAGTCCAAACCTCAGTGCCACCGTGATATGGAGACCATGAGGACCGCTCAGAAGCACAGACCTGCAGCAGATCCACGCTGGGGACAGAGCAGAGGGATGGCAGGAAACAGACCACGCCCTTTCCAGCAGCCCACAGTGTTTTTCAAACTGTTTTTCAAACTGTTCAGTGGTACGGCTCCACTCATTAAATAAGCAAAATGGTTGTACAACTTCATGGTCTGTCTTGCTTTGTGGATTTCTCATTTTATGTAGGATCAAGGAAAAAGTTAAAGCGAGACTCCTGGTTCCCCAGGTTAATGCGTTTGGTATGCTTAAAGCACCTACTGTGTGCTTAGCCCAAAGCCAGGCACTGTGATGCTGCAAGATAAAGGGAGACCCACTCCCCTCCAGTGCAGTGGGGGACATTAGGCACACAAATCAACCCATTAAAGAAGGGTCCCAGGAGACACACCTGTGTGGTTCCTCTCCCACAACCGAATGCTCCCCAGATCCTGGGCCTGCGGAGCTGCACTGCCCGGGCCATGCCGAGCAGCATCCTGGCTGGCAGCCTGCAGCCCTCGCTGTGCAAACAGACCAGGCTGCGAGTGCCCTGTCTGCACCGTGCACCTGCTCCCGGCTGCTTCCTCAGGCAGTCTCTTTCCAGCACCCTCTCCAAGCGTTTCGTGTCGCATTGTACTAATAAGCCGTGATTTTGGAGTCTTTAAATGTTAGACTGTATAATGAAAAAGGGCAGGGAAGTGTTTTTAAATACCAATGAATTCCAGCATCTTGGGGTGCCAAAAGTCTGCTGTCTACCTCCGCTTCCTGCCCGAGCATTCGGAGGTAATCAGATCGGCACATGTCAGAAGCCACATGGGGAGGCTGGGCCTGTCCTTCCCCATGGTGTGCGGAGGAGTCCTGGCTGCTGGTGGACACCCTGCTACGGTATGGCGCCTGCTGTGATGTCCCCACTCCTCCTGCCCTGGGAGCTCGCATCTGGAATGCTCGCCAGCTGCCCTACACGCCTCTCTTCTGGCCTCCATGCTTCGGTTCTAGGGGAGAAGAGTGGCCCTTGGGGCCATTTAAAAGTGGAATCCCATCTTGCATTTCCACAGAGGGAACATTAGAGGATGACTGGAGCTCTGTCAGATGTGAAGAGCCAGGAAGTTTATTCTGGGAATGAACTGCATGTGTTGTTATGTCTGTGTCACTCTGAGCTGCGAACAAGGAGATTGTCACTGCACTGGATCCTCAGGGTGGCTTTGTTCAGGTGCTGCAAGTGATCTGGAGCCTAAAGCATCCACAGAGAAACTCTCTTAAAAATCCCTTTTCTCCTTCCAGACACAGGGCCCTCTGTAACATACCCGACCAAAGTCATCCCTCTCCCACACAGGCTTCCGTGTCCACAGCTTCTTAGTTTAGTCACAAGGCTGTCCCATCACTCCTCCACATGTCCCCAATGGGCCCAGTAGCCCAAGAAAGGCCAGCGCTGTACAATGCAGAACTGTGAGACAGGCCTCTGGGAGTCCACCAGTCCTCTCTCTCGGTACCAAATATCGAGCACCTACTGTGTGCAGGGCCCTGCGGTGGATACTGCGCTCAGGGGACCTTCTGTTCTAGCCAAGGAGACCGCATGCAAACCAGTCATTGCAGAGGGATGGGTGCTGTGACGGGAGCCCAGGGCGCTGGCCAGAGGGTGCCACAAGCCACACATGCCAGGAAACAGTGTCTGCAGCGATCAGGTGTGAGCACTGCAGTCAGCAGGATTTGACTGCAGAGAGGAAAGTGACTTCTGGTAAGCTGCATGGGAGGGACAAGAGTCCTTCCAGCAGAGGAGGAGGAACAGCAATCCAGAAAGAAAAAATAGACTATGTGAAGAGCCTTTGAGGGCTACAGGAGAATGACCCCAAATTCCTCAAATCTTAATCCCTAGAACCTGAGAGAAACAGGATTACCAGAACAAAGGAACTTTGTAATGGAACTAAGGTTGTGGACCTTAGAAGAGAAAGATCACCCTGGGCTACTGGGACCCTTACAAATGAAGAAGGCAGAAGGTCCCTGGCTAGGTGTCATCTTCCAATCTACACAACTTGGAGATTAGCCCATTTGAATCCTTGTAAGTCACCAAGGGTGGCCACCTGTTGCTGCTGTGGCAATAGAAAAATAATGAGGGTATCAAGGTAGGAAGCATCAAGGAGTGTTCTGGAAAGAGCCAGCAGCAGCTTGGCCTGGCTAGATAGTGGGCCTGGCTTGAGGTGGGGCAAGGAAGGGGACACCAGAGGTCAGCTCTTCCTGGTGGGCTGCGGTACCTGGGCTTGATGGATTGGAACATCCCTGTGCAAGGAAGAAGCAGGAGAAGGAAACCAGTTTAGTCAACACCTATGATGTCTTGGTCATCTTCCCAGTGTGGAATGGTCACACCAACTGTGCTCATTAGATACAGCCCAGAGGGATGGCATGGCTGTCAAATGCTCCTGACACTCACAGAGGGATCTCATAGAGTGCAAGGGTGTGTGGGGTGCAAAAGGAATAAGGGTGCATACTGCAGGCTCTGTGGACCTGGTCCACTAATGAGAGAGGCCAAGCCTGGGCCCTGCAGACCTCCAGAGACCTTCCCGAGGATTCACAGTGCAGAGGAGGGACAGCGAGCACAGACATCCCTGGCGCTGTTTACAGTCAGAGCCAGAGTCGTTTTCGTTGGTCTTATTCCCAGGGGTACACAGGGGACTCCCCAGGAATCTAAGGCCTCAAGAATGCATCCAGCACAAGCAGTAAGGGAGGCTCTGACACTGCGGTGGTCTCAATGATGGCACCCCCTTCAAAATTCACACTGACACCAAATCCCCAGTGGGACAGTCCTGGAAAGTAGGGCCTTTGGGATGTGACCAAGTCACAAGGGAGAGCTCCCCTGAGTGGGAGCAGGAGCCCCTGTGGAAGGGTCTGATGGAGACAGCCACAGGCTTTCGGTCACTAGTCTGTGCCTATGGAGGACACAGTGCCCCGCTCTGCACAGGATGCAGCGTGGCACCTGTCTTACAAGGGCGGGGCCTCTGCTACACCAGGGAGGACTCAGTAAGACTAACTACCCAGCGCCCCAGCCCCAGAGCCTCCCCTCCTTGCACTCTGGGGACTAAGCAAGTTTCCAAAGCCAGCCAAGTTTAAGGGGAGAGGAATTAGACTCAGTCTCAAGAGGATGAGACATGAATATCGGTAGCATTTTTCCCGAAAGTCACATTGGGGCGTAGTTATCAGAAGGGAAATGGGTCTTGATGAGGTGGTGAAGGCACCGCCAGAGTTTCTACAGTCTCACTCGTCTTGCAACTTAGCCTCTCTGGGACTTGGTTTCTCATTTGTACCATAAGGACAATAGCTCACCACTAACAAATCATGGGGGACTCCATGTGGGCATACTTAGCACCCCACTCCATAGCTGGGTTCCCTTCATGCCAATCAGGCTTGAAGATAATAAAAATGCCACCACTTACCCAAAGCCACATGACAACCAGGGAAGGATTGACATGGAGTTGCAAAGGACTCTGGGAAATCAGCCCATGGGGTGTTCTACAGTGTGACAGGACAGGAATTAGCTGCTTTATGAGAAACTCAATTTCCTTATTACAGGGCAAACAGCCACTGTTCTACTCTAACTAACTAGACTGATTCAATTAACGGTGCTAAATACAGTTCCTACTTGAAAATAACTTCAGTTTACTGCTTCCACAAACCTCATTACATTTGATTAAACAAAATACATAGTAATAGACGAAAGATGTTGCAAACTTTCAGCCATGGCCCATTGACTAGGGGCCCCTGCAGCACTCAGCAGGGAGGAAGAGTGAGCGATCTCGGGGCCTCAGAGTAGCACAGACGCAGGTTGGAAGCTCAGCTGTGGTCCTGACAGTGCTGGGGGAGCTGCGCCCAAATGCAGTAAGTTGGGGGGGGCAGACTTCACCTCCAAGGTCATCATGAGGGCAATTCCTCAAAATGCATGTGTTTCAATCCTCAACCTCCATCCATGATTGGTATTTGGAGGTGAGACCAATAGGGAAGAGGCAAAGCTTCAACGAGGTTACCAGAGGGAACCCTAATCCAGTAGGACTGACTGGTGTCCTTTTGAGAAAAGTCAGAAACACCAGGGATACAGAAGAAAGGCCAGCTGAGGGCACAGCAAAAAGATAGTGTCTGCAGATCAGGGGACAAGGCCCCACCAGAAACCAAAATTCCCAGCACCTTGGTATGGGTCACCATGGAGAAGTATAAGACGAGGACATTAGGCCACACAGCTGGTGGCATTTTGTTTCAGCATCTGATCTTAACTGATACCCAGGTCTGGTGCTTTGAGAAGCTCTGGGCAGAAACCCATGCTTCCAGAACAGCTTGGGAGCTGCTGCCTGTATTTTAAGTCTTCTTTTGGGGATGTATCTAGAAAGGAAATGTCAGGAATGCTTTCTCCATCAGAGATGAGAGTGAAAGAGAAGAGAAAGGTCCGCGGCACCATCGCCAACATGAGAAAGCACAGTAGCTGCACATTTTCATGACATCGGCATTTAGACTAGAAGCTGGTTGAAGGCAGGGACTGTGTGGCGTGCACTTTCATCTTCACTTTGCTTGCTCTGGTCCCCAGACCAAGCTCAGGAGAGTCAACAAGCAACTACCAACTGAAGCAAAGCATTTGGACTTCACTCTGCAGGTATGAAAATGCAACCCCCCTTTGGCTGGATTTAGATCTACTCAATAAAAGAAGTGTGTTCTGAAGGTTTCTTTCCCTACAAAGGCCCAAAGGTGAAGAAAAATAGGGACCCTGTTTTCAGGCAAAGATAAAATATGATCTAGAGGATTTTCAAAGTGTGCCCAGAACCCAGCAGAGCAAACAACTGAGATCTGCTTGAAAAGAACTGGAAAACCAAGTTCAAGACCATTCTGGTTTGATCTTAAAAGAAAATGAGTGATTACAGCCACCAGCACTTATGGAAATGTGGGAAAAACTCTGGCTCTCAATTCAGTTCCACACTGAGTTCATGAAGAGGCTGAGACCGGTGCAAACACCCAAGAAATAAATCCAAAGCCTCGGCCAAGTTTTATCATTACTGTTGAAATAAGGTAGAATTGTAGAGAAAAAGAACACCCAGAAGGGGAGGGGTATTGGTGGGACTGCACTGCCAACTCAGGTGGCCAGGGCACAAATTTGCAGGGACCATGCAGGTCCCACCTGAGCTACGACATGGCTCAGGAACCCAGCTCCTGTCAGGCAAGATGGGCAAGCAGGGAGGGGAAGGACAATCGCAAGGCTCATGGACACTGGGTCATTTTCATCTCTCACCATGGGCCAGGAACTAACGAGGAAGACCCAAGAGTGACCCTCAGAGGGAACTGGGGTCCAGGATCAGCAGCATTTTAGCCTTCTCCTCTCCCCACAGGACCTCATTATCTTGCTGCTTGCCTTTCCCCAGTCAACTCACCCATCACCCATGATTCTGCTGCCCATGAGTGTGGGGCTCCCAATCCCAACCCCTTCCCCAAACAGGCATCACCCCCAACTTCCTGCCTTCCTTCTCTCCACATTGACTCAGGCCACATCGACTGTGTCATCCCCACAGCCCACGTTGTTCCTCCCTTCCTATCCTTTCATCTGAACTGCCACAGTCCAGTCCTTCTGGCCCCACACTCTGGTTGACCCTGGTATTTATTTTCCTACCACAATAGTGTGGGTGAGCTTTCTTGTCTCACAATTTCAGAAGCTAGAAGTTCAAGTCCAGAATCCCAGGGTTCTTCTGAGGCCCCTCTTACTGGATTGTAGATGACTGTGGTCTAGCCATGTTCCCACAGGCTCCCTCCTCAGTTTGTATGTAATTTAGATGCTTAATCTCATCCTATAAGGACACCAATGATATTGGATTAGAGTCCACGCTAATGGCATCATTTTAATGTGATTATTCCTTTAAAGAGTCTATCTCCAATTATGTTCTGAAGAGCTAGAAGTCCAGAAACAATTCAACATATGAATTTAAGGGATACCACTACTCATCCCATGACAGCTTCTTCTATATTTATTCCTTGTGGAATGATAAAGCCAAGATGACTCACTGAACACAGCTCTCCCCAGGCAAAATGGCTTCCCTGGGACCCCAGAAACTACAAAAGGGAACCAAAGCTCTCAGCAGGGCCTATGATGAAGTGCTGAGTACCTCTTCCTCTTCTTGTTATCTCTTTTCTCAGATTTTTAAAGCTACGGGCAGCTTCTCAAATAATCTCTCCCCTAGCTGCCAGTATGGTTGTTACCTTAGCTGTCTGACTCCTAGACACCTCTTACAGGAAGTCTTCCTTATATCACCCCTTCCTCCCAGGCTGTCTTGGTGGACCACATAACTGCTATTCTCCTCCAACTCCATGCCTGGTTTACATCTAAGCATCATATTCTACTGACCCACCTAATTTCTTCACTTAGAGTTAAACCCAGTTAAACCCAGGGACAATGTCAAGTCATCACAAAGTTCTCATCACCTGACAAATCCTTGAAGAAAGGCCCTGAGGAGAGAAAGCATGGGCCCACCTCCCCTAGAGGGAGAGGGCCTCGGTTCATCTGTGTGCCCCCTCCCACCTGTTTTCAGCACCGAGGACAGGGCTCCTCCTATCCGGAGCCCTCCGGAGCCATGGACTCAGGAGGGCTGGAGGGAGCTGCTCCCCAGAGCTTTGTCAGAGCAGGCTGTAGAGGTCCGTGTTATGTCTGATGAGTTTCAGTTGTTTAATCAATTTTAAATTGCTTTTCATCATGTCCTTGCCTTAGCTAAGCGCTGAATGAGCAGCAATTGTTTTAAAAATGAAACTTCGTCGTAAAAGAAAGCAAATACTTAAGCAGAAAGGGCATTGGCTTGGAGCAAAACACTTGGGGTTCTTCCCGAGGCACCCAGTCACAAGCTAGGTGACCTGCCTGCCATCTTCTGTGTGTGCTCTGTGAAATGGAAAGTCCTAAATCACCTCGCTGGCACCTTCGTCTGGGGTCATGTCAACAACATCCTCAGCACATAGTAGGAGCTTAATAGATGCACCTAACTCTCATTGCCAGTATCGATAGATTCCAAGCATTTATTCAGCACAGAGTCTCTCTTAGGGGCTATTCTTGCAGGAGAGAAAAGGGACCAAAAAAAAAAAAAAAAAAACCAGCATCATTGTAAAGGTGGGCTCCAAATGCCATTTGCTGGGGACATCTGCACACACCTACAACTGATTGCTGTTTTCAACTAAAAATAACACCCAGGAAGTTCCAGGAGTAGGAAACCCTCCAAAAAGATTCCCACTGCCAAAAAGTTAGCAGTGTGTTTGTCTGTCTTTCACTTTCTGATGAAAATTCCTCAACCCCATTGCTTGGGATAAAACTCAGAGAAGCCACACTTGAGGAGGCGCAGTCCCTTCTCTCTGTCTGACAGGGGTGATCTGTGGAGATGTTCCCTATGTTTTCCAAGATGCTTTTCACTGCATGATATGCAATAAAAACTGGTGAGTCCTCATTCAGATCCAAGCAGAGGACATTATTCTGAGCCAGCTCTTGGACAAAGTCCTGCAAGGGCTGCATAACACAATGACAGATCAACAAGGCTTCTGCTAAAATGCATAGATAATCAAAACAAATTGAATATCCACCCTTATTTCCATAGGGAGCAGCACTGTAATGATTAATGCTTGACAATGATATTTAATTAAAGCTTATTTACTTTATAAGTACTTTCTGAGTATTTTTCCTGGGTTATACCAAGCATTAGCATTCCAAGGTAATCTAACATATCATGGGTGAAGACAAGGGTTATAATAACCTGAAGAAACACACATCAACATCAGGCCTTGCCTGGAAGCATTTTTTACAATAAAGAATATTTGCAGCAAACAAATTTGAAAACAATTTGATTCTCAAAGTCTAATGTGTTGCCTCTCTCTCTCTTTCTCTCTCTTCTCCACTTCTCTCCTCTCCTCTCCTCTCTCTCCTCTGCTCTCACTCTCTGCCTCTCTCTCAAAACAGACATCATATACACAAAAATATAACCCTTCATATGCATATCTATAATTTTGTCCTGTCATTCTTGTGAAACCCCTCACCTTCTTCAGCCCACCTCAAGGTTTCTGACATAATTAACCCTGAAATGTTCAGTTTGGGTATATTTTTTGCTGAGAAATCTACAAGGAATCAGCACAGATAGACCCACTGCAAATTTTAGACAGGAAATTTCATTATTAATTCTAAGTATCACTATGTGATGATAAAAGTTACACTGTGAAATTTTGGAAAGTGTATCTGAAGCCTTTAAAATTTTCCGCCAATTTCCAACGGATTTTAATCTTACCATACTTTTGATCTCTAACACACCTGAAATTATTTCCATCTCCAGTGGGAAGAAACTGGAGTTGTTTTGGGCAATTTCTATACAAAGCATGATAAGCTATGTATCCATTTTTAAAAGGAATTCCAAGTTAGACTTCTGAAAACACTCATTTAAAAAAATATGTTTGAGGCAGTCTCAAGGTGAAGTGCAGGCTGGCCTTGAACTCACTATGTAGCCTACAATGGCCTGGCTCCGCCTCAGCCTCCCTCCCGAGTGCTGCGATTACAGTTTCACATCACCACACCTGGCCAAATTTCTCCCATTTTGAAAACTGTGCAATAACTCATGAAGATCAAGTAGCAGTTACCGGGGATGGTGGTGAATGCCTATAATCCCAGCTACTCAAGGGCTGGGGCAGGGGTTTTGCATGTTCAAAACCCCCTTACCAACAGGGAGAGATTTGGTCTCAAAAAGTAATAACAATATATAAATAAAATAAAATAAAATAAATAAGAGAGTGTAGCTCAGGGGTAGAATACTTGCTTAGCATGCACAGTGCCCTGGGTTGCAACCAGTAGCTGCAGACAGGATGCCAGTGGATTCACACATTGCCCTACATCCTGGTTCATAAAACAGAGTGCGCCTGCTGTCTGCGGAGGGGCTCAGATTCCCAGGCACCACAGGAAGTCTTGGTACCATTCTTTCAGGCAGCGCCGAGCTAGCCGGGAAGTGTTCACTGTGTTGGGTCTGCAGAGAGCCAGGCAACCTGCAGGCACCTGCACAGCGTCCTTGCTAGAACAGAAGTCCTCGCCTCACCCACCAGGCTCCGGAAGGCCTCCTTCCCCATGAACTTGCTTAACTCAAAACCCACGTGGCGTGGGAAAGTCTGACAAAAGATGGCAGGTGTGTCATCGCTGCAGATGCAGAAAGAGTGGTGAGGAAGCTGTGACATCCACATGGTGCACAATTCTCTTGACAGGACAAATTCAGAATCCTCTACTTCTTAACATTTCACAAGACATAGCTTTTTCTTTTCCTGACACCTGATTTCAAATGAAGACACAGAGAATCTTTTTCACACTTTATATGGAACTCTAAATTCACAGAGCTGAAATTGGCAACCATCATGTTATCAGGCCCATTTCACAGATGCAGAGAAGCAGAACCAAGTTAGATCTTACCCTTGGTCCGTGGGACACCAAACCCTGGGACCTCCTGCTGCATCAGCTGCTTCCTTAGAAGACAATTAGCAGTTGGTGAGGATGTCTAATAACCCACTGCCAAATCTGAGATTCTGCTCCATGCAACGAAAAGACACCCAGTTAATGCTGGGGACCATTAACACATGAGGTGAAGGACACACACAGAGGATGCTGTCACTTTTGTCCCCCAGGTGGCTCACCAGAGAAGTTGACTCCACGACATTTCACTTTTCTAGCTAGATGGAAGTCTGAAATAGATTCCGCTGACTTGATTTGGATTTTAATTCATGGAAAATATATCACTCCCTGCTCTACACCAGCTAATAATCTGAACAAGGTGCATTGCTTTCCGTTCTGATCACGGTGGTGAAAGCATATTTTATAACAAGGTGTGCTATTGCTTCCTAACTATTCACCCTATATGTGTACATAAATGTTAAATGAGTTGGAGAGGCATTAAAGCCAATTTCAATGCTTTTAAAACCAAAGGTGATGTCAACTTAGACTGGCTTTCCAATAAATTCTGATTTTTTTTTCACTTGAGGAAAAATATATAATTGCTAAGTTTATGTAATTTAGCAAAGTAGTTTTAGCCTCAGGATAATAAATCCTCGTAAATTGATGGTCTTTGTACTTGTTACAAAGAGTTAATAATATAAGGCAAGTGAAAAATAAGTGCAGTTATTAAATACTTTATTGGTAAGTTAAAACCAAGAGTTACACCAACAGAGAAAGTGAAGCATGAGAGTAGTAATGACATTAAAATATCAACAAATGTATAATGCTACTTTGCAGGATTAAGTGCACTGCCTGAAAAAAAATTTAGGGAAATAAGTTAAATAAATGATATAATAAGATCCTTTTAAGAGACAGCCGTTCAAGTCCATATTTAGATTCATGTTCTTTTATCCATTCTATGAATAACAACAAGCTTTTGTTACTTCCTTCCATGAAACCATTTTTAAAATAAATTTCAAGTGTTATAAATCACTCAGAACGCGTGTACCCCGGATTCACGCAGCTTTATTGCCAATAAGGAAATCAGCCTTCTTCCCTACTTCGTGTTTCTCTCTTTTTTCACAGTACACTTCTTAACGGCAGGAGCCGGGATAGTTAAAGAGTTGTTTTGTTTTGTTTTTTAATTCCACGATTGGGAACCCACCTTTTTAAAGCACATGATTTTAAGCATTTTTAGAGGGGGAGGAAATTAGCGCCCTTGGTAAATATTCTTCACAGAGCCTAGAACAAAGCAAGTTAAAGGCCGCCCGCATATCTCCACATTTCAAATGCCTGTTTCTGTGAATCATGAAGCGTTAAAGACGCTTGATTTTACCAGAAAAGTAGTTCTGCAGGACGTTAGTCCACAGTACAGACTGGCCTCTTGGGCACACAGGGAGGGAGGAACGTGCGCTAAACAGCCGGGTTCTTGAAGCAAACAGACTGACGCCGGCCCTGTTTCCACCGTGCGGACAGACACACCACACACAGGTACACGGCTGGCATGGCGCGTTACCACGTGCACGCTGTACTAGGCACAGTGCCCAAGCACAGCGTTGGGAAGGAGGTGAGGGGCTAGAAAGGACCACTGACCTCATGGGACTGAGCTCGAGGGGGTTCCCAGGCACGGGACTTCCAGGAAGGAAGTTTGGGGTCCTACTGGCCTGGGCAAGAAAATAAGAGGAAATGAATGGATGATGATGATGAAGATGATGATGGTGATGGTGATGATGATGGTGGTGGTGGAGAGGCAAAAGACAAGCTTGGAAAAAGAATGACTTGAATTTGTCATATTATAAAGCGGCCCCAGCTTACGGAAATTCACCTTTAGCAAGGCATTCGGTTTCAAAAAGTGAAACAGTTGCCAGCATCCCAGGAAAGGCAACTCTGTAATTCCTAACTTTTAACATCACCTCATGAGGAAATTCACTATGCTTAATGTCACTTTCTGAAAAGAATGGATTCGGTTAGCTAAACACATGTTCTGATGCCAGTGTATTGTAGGAGTTAAAACATTTTTTTTTTACCTTGACTAACACAGATTTAAAAATAAATAATGAAAATAACAATTATACAAAATCTTGAATGGGGAAAAAATCAGGCTGAGTTCACAAGAGATTACACTAAAACTTTTTTTCAATTAAATGGAATTCTTACCCTAAGTAAGAAAAGGATTAAGACAAAGGTGCCAATGAAATCTGACAAAAGCCATGCAGAAGCAAGCTTTTGAAATGTTACCCCATAAAAAGAGCTCATAAAATTAATCTACCTGGACACTTTCCACATTAAGTCAGCATAGAAATAACTTTTAAGCGCTTAGGACATTGGATGTAAAATGCATGATCTCCAGTTATCGTTAGATCCATCCCGTGATGCTGAGAACTTAAGAGAAGCATGAAGGACCCAAAAATGGCAGGTGCTGGACACCCCCATATCACCAGGATTTTCATGCCCCTTCTGCTCCCTCACCAAAAATAAACAACATCGGTTTAGGCTTTGTGGATGACCTATTCAAACTCTGCACAGACCTGAGTGCCACTCCCAGCCTGAAGCTGGGTCTCCTTAGCTCCTTCCGCAGAGGAATGGGGGCACAGACTGACCCTTGCTTGCATGAGTGGGCGACTATGGTTCCCGGTCCACAGATGAGGCTGTCACGTGCTCCAGAGGTGAAATGCCCCTTTCAGCTGCTGGGTGTCCTCCTACTGGCCAAGCAGGAAAGGGGGGTAACCTGGGCTTTCATGTCAGACAGATTCAGCTTTCCATCCTGGCTGTGCAACCAGTGAGGTATTCATGTATTTGATCAATTAGATACCTCCCAGAGCTTCAGTTTTCTCTTTTCTAAACTGGACCAACAGGGTCACCAAATATTTAAATACAAAATGGCCCCATGACCTGGAGACCTTCCCCCAGATATAACCAAAAGAACTGAAAACTTGGACACCAATGTATGCCTGTGTGTCAAGGTTCCAAGTTGACCGTTCACAGTAGCCAAAGGTGGCAACAAACCGTCTGCTCATGGGTAGATGAACAGAAGAAATACAAGGAGGTCTGTCTTACGCTGAAACACCTCTCAGGCATGAAAATGAACACCCTGGTGTAGGACGGGTCATGAATCAAAGTTAAAAATATTATGCTAAATAAGACAAGCACAGAAGGACAAGCACGGTTTGATTCTTCCTCTATGAAGAACTCAGAATAAACAAAGTTACAAAGTAGACCAGTGGTCCCCAAAGCTGGGGGAAAGGCACGAAGGGAGTTAATACTTAATGAAACACTGACTTTCTGTTTGCTGTGATGAAAAATTTTGGAAATGCATGATGGTGATGGTTGTACAACCCTGTGAATGCATTCAATGACAGTGACTTACACACTTCAAGATGCCTAGGGTAGAAAATTATGTGTTCTGCATATTTTATCACAATAAAAAAACTAATAAAGAATGACGAAGAGGAGATAGTCAAATGTGATCGTCCTTCCCGGATCCCTGGGACACAGGACCAGAGATCAAGCAGGTGATGGGGTCCCTTGGGGGTCTATCTGGCCTCCTGGGCTTGTAAAATCCTGAGATCTTTTGGGGGAGAGGCTTTGAGCTCACTCTATTTTCAGCACCTGTGTTCTGCCTACCCAAGAAGTTTTATTTTGTCAAGGGGAGCAGAAGTCCTGAAACATCGGTTTCTGACAAAGGCAATTAGCGAGTTACATGTGGAGGAACGTCCTTTTCTTCCCCAATCATGCGCTTTAAAATTCACTGCATCTAGAAAGGAACTGAATTTAAAATGCGATTATTTTGCAGTAATTAACTTTGTCCAAATGAGGCCCTTTCAGAATTCAGTTTGTTTAGAGACACATTATTGTGCCCAGTGTTTTGTTCTGTTTTATTTTGTTTTTCATTAAAGTTTTTTATCATCAGATTGCTGGGTTTAAAAAAGAGTCTGATTTGATATATTTGGGCTGTCCTAAGAACTCTGTCACCATATTCAGAGATTCAGCTTTCTGCTTATGTGGTATCATTTCTGTAAATCCAATGTGTTTGCTATCACATGGAGGAGTCTCCATAAATCTGCCTCTAGCCAGCCAGTCCCAGACAATTAGAACAACAGTAACAGGTTGCCCTTGCCTCTCTCTAAACTTCAGATGATTTTATCTTAAAATTGGGGGTATAGACTACAAGTCCCCAGCTGAAAGAAAAAGTCCTCCCAACAATGGGAAAATGTGATCAAAAGACATTTGACTTTTCCCCATTAGTATTCTGTCAGTGGAGGCTCTTACTTTTCTTTAGTTCTTTCCCTTATATAGCAGGCAGCCAGGACATCCTCTAAGACCCTCCTGGCCCCACATACTGCACATAGTTGGACAGACAGGTAGGTACTAAAGGTCAAAGCCAAGCACAACTGAAAAGAGCACATGCCAAGCAAAAGCAGGCTTCTAGCTTCTCTTTTTCTCTCTAGGAAAATATTGGAAGTGCAACTTTTTCTTAAATGGTCTCTCAAATATTCCTGAATCTTAAAATAATAATAATAATAATAATAACCATCACCTCCTAAATTTAGAAGGAAATACTGGGCTCTGTCTTTGAAGACCACCTAGAGGGGAAACTCTGAAAGTGTTAAGGTTTTGAACCAGAGCTACATTTCCTCCTACGCACTCTGTTTTAAGCACAGCATAATGTGAGTCCCAAGGAGAAACAGAAATCTTTCTCTTTGGGCCACAAAACCCCAGCTCCGCAAAGTCAAGATGTTACCTGATTCTTCAGCAAGTCGCAGCCACTTCCACACATCTTGCCAAGAGGAAGAAAGAAAATGAAAGAAGAGAAAGAAAGTGGAGAAAAGAGAGTATCTCAGCACATATATGTTGGCCCCGCCGATGACTTTCTGTTTAACTTGTAATCAAAACAACTCAAACCCAGTTACTGTTTGCATATCTGCCAAGTTTCTCAATTTCAGCAGTCGGCAGCAGGCCTCCGTATGACAGGTTGTCTTTCAGATTCCAACAGAATCTGCCAAAGCCCCAGCACAGAGGCAACTGGTAAATTAAATGCCAGGGAGCAAGGACATTCCTACACCTTTCCTTCCAGCACACAAAGTGATACCCCACACCCCTTCACCGGGGCAGAAGCTGGGAGAACCCGGGGTGCCCAGTTCTCTGCCAGCACCCCCTTCCTGAGGTCGTCGTGCTGCGTGGTGGAGCAGCGCTCAGTAGACTGATAGAAATAAACCACCAAGTTTTCTCATTAAAAAGAAACCAGTGCAAAAGATGGGGGGGCATGCTGCCAATAGATGAGAAGAATCCTCTCAAATCAAATAGACTCAGAAAAACTCACTTTCAAGTGTTCCACGGTATCGTGCAATCTATAGATAAGGTAAGGTATTCAGATGCACCACAAAGTGTAATTGAAAATAAAATAGACATTAAATGCACACAGGCGCATCTTTAAATCTTGCATCCTAAAGGCTGCTTGTGAAACTAAAGATAAGGCTTCTCTTTGCCTAGTAAAGTGTAAGCTTTTAAAAGCCAGTTGATCCTGCGGGGGAGGGGAAAGATGGGCAGGTTCGGCTACCTTCACGGCTATGGGTGCTGACTAGCATAGCAGATATTAATGAATAAGCATTGTTTTGACTGCAACTTTGACTATAACCTGCTGATTTAATGACTCATCCTAAGTTTAGGGGGTGCGAGCTGCAATCTTAATTATGGGAACAGAACGTGGCTGCTCTCCTATATTAATAAGAGGTAGCATAAATATCAGAACTTGACAGCAACACAGAAGGAAGGCGGGAGACGTATTCACGTTGGTAAGCCCCGAGGACAGCATGATGCAGGACCGCTCTCTTGATCTCACCACTACCCGAAATCTATCTGCTTCTAGGAAAGAGAACATTTTTTAAAAATGTTTCTTTCTGCGTGAGAGGTAAAGCTAAGATGCATGATGAAGCATGAAAATTTAATTTAATGTTTTCAAGTGATGAGAACAAAAACATATATGCCAAACAGATGCCATTTGAGGACCGTGGGCTAGTTTGCCTCTCTGCCTGGATTGCCCAAATCCCCAAGTCCCCACCTGGGTGTGTGTCAGTGGGGGGCTTCAGAGGCCTCCTCTGTGGGCGCTGCGTTCAGGCCCCTGATCTTGTCAGGTGCCACTGCAGAGCTGAGAAGGTGAAGTGTTTCAAGGAAGCCTCTGGAGGATGTTGGGGACAGTCACCATCACTGTCCTGCTACCCTCCTAGCTAGGGGTTTCATTTGCAGGAAGCAGAGTGGATTCAGTGCAACTCACCAACCAGCAGGGTGGGTTTTTTTTTCCCCTCCTCCTAAACTAACCAGAGTTTCCAAAGAAAAGAAAATAACAAAATTCTAACCGGCTCCCAGGTCTCAGAGTGAGGCCAGTTACCTGTGGACACTCCTGGAGACCGGCCACCATGGGAAAGCTGCTAAGAAATTCTAGTCGCCAAATTTTAATTAGCTCACAGGCAAATTTTTGTTCAGTTTCTGTTTTTCAATCAGGGAAGCTATAAATGGGTTTGAGCACTTTCTGGGGAAATTGTGAGGCGTGTGTTATGGAGACAGGAGGCCTGGGGTCCAGCTTCTGGCCTTTGGTATTCGGATGGCCCAACCGTGATTTCCAGGAGAAAAGTCCTGGCTCCCCAAGTAGCCTGCCTCTGGCCCCAGTTGCTGCCGCACAGCCCCTCCTCACAAGCCCAGTTCACGCTGCCAGCCCCTTATTGGTATGCTAATGCCCAGGACTGCCTCAATTTGTAATTCTTCCCTGGAAATGGTATTCAGATTTCTGCATAGCTATCCGGTACTAAGAGGAGGATGGCGGCTGAGGGAGGTTTCTTTCCTTCCTTCTCTCTCTCTCTCTCTCTCTCTCTCTCTCTGTCTCTCTCTCTCTTTCTCTTTCTCTCTTTCTCTTTCCTCCTTCGCCTGGTCAGGAGGTAAAATAAACATAACTCTGGTGACAGAAGCCACGCACCCTCAGTCCTGGCCTTCTTTGGTCTGAGCAGAAAAGCTCCCAAGTTAAAACGCCAGCTAATGCCACGCGAGCAGAAGAGGAACAGTGAGGAGGAAGGCCAAGTTTCTTTCTCAAAACAGTTGTTCTCAGTTATTAATTTCCAGCCCTTTGTGCAAAATGAAGGCGATACAGTCCCGATGTGTCTACTTAGCACTGGGGGGGGGGGTCCTTTTGCTTGAGATGACCCCCTTTCTTCACATTTGAAAATAAATGTAAAGTTTACCTTGGGAGCAAATGATTAATGAAGTGTTTTCCATGTACCCCAGCTGTTCAGCATAATGGAAGAATAATTTGAGGTTTGGGGTACTGTGACAATCGATTTTTTTTAAGAGGGGACCAGGGGGGCCAGGTGATTAAAGGGTTAATATTCAAATCAGAAATTTGCAAGGCCTGCATAATGGGAGCGCCACGCTCCTAACAATAGGAATTTTTAACAATATCCAGCCTTGTTAGCAAGAGAGTTACATGCATTGAGGGCAATCAGAGAGTCTTGTCAGTTTCTTTTTATCTACCATCTCCAACCGCCGAGGAGCCGAAATGAAGCACTTTGGAATTATCAATTTCAGCCACATTTGCATAACAAAGCCCCCGAGGAAGAGGCATGATAAATGTGAAGGACCCCTCTTGGAAAAGGAACTGTCAACCGCGCCCCGAAAGATTCCCCGACCCAGCGCGTTCTCCCGGACTGCAGTCAGCGAAAATAAAATGAAAGCATTAAAGAAAGTCATTCTCTCAGAGAGAAAAATCTCCCCCCTGCACAGAGAGAACTGGGTGAAATGACATTATGCATATGAAAATGTCCAGAAAGATGTTTGATTTATGTATGCATTAGATGCAAATTCCATTACGGGGCGAGCGCTGTTGTGTGATTTGGCGCTGAACACATCGGCGCCCTGATCAGATCTGATCTCATTAATTCCGACAAGGAGAGAGAGAGGGAATTGAGAAGAATTTATGGCCTGGACACTTGAAAGAAGTAAATTGTAATTCTGTTTAAAGCTGTAGCGAACCTTTTAAACACCTTTTATTATAGGAAAAAAGCACTCACTTTTAGAACACTGTAAGGACTTACTTCATCTTGTACTGAGGGCTTCTGGTCTTCATTTAGGGGAGGAAAAACCCATGACCTTGTTTAGGGGAAAGAAAAAGAAGATGCAAATGTCTATCTTGGACCAAATTGCGGGGAAAACATCACAATAATAGGATCAAAGGAGAAATGGTGCCTCTGTGAATAATTGGGTAAACGTTGGGTTGCCAGGATAATGTGTTTTGTTTTTTGTTTTGTTTTAGTGGCTTCATATTTTCAAATAAAATGCCAAATAGTGCATGATTATATTTATGGGGCTGAGTAACAGATTTAGATTTCTAAATGTCTTTAATTGCATTACAGATAAAAGTGCTACTCAAAATATTTTCAAGGCGATGTAATGGAAAAAGTTGTCTTTTGAAACCTCCATGTACCAAGCTGCTTTGGAAGTGCAGTCAATTTCAGACCAAAATTAATAATAATAATACTAATCACCCAACTGCCAAAACAGTTTTCAGAGGAAATATATTTTTATAGGGAAAAATCACAGGTTGTTTCTATCAGTAATGATTCTTACCTCTCTCTTTTGCTCAGGAACAAAACCCTCATCAGTGGCTTCCTCCTTTCAGGAGTGATAATCACCCTTCATGGGTGAGATGTCCTATATTTACTTGATAGCAGTGTAACGCCGAAAGTGTCTCAATATGTTACTGCACCGAGGAATCACGGTCCCTTCCCCCAGAACTCATGACCCCCTGGGGTGCCGCTTTGCCTGGGAGAGTTATGTTTCCCTGCTCATCTTTCATCTTCCAGAGCTATGATTAACTGTCTTCCCAGGGCCGGAGGTGGGGCCAGAGACCGGATTCGGGAAACCTTAGTTACCGATCATGTTTGATTTTAGATGGAAATGAAGTTATCGAGGCGGCGCCCTCCCCCAGCGCAGCCCGCAGCTTCCTGGGTAATCCACTCCAATAGAAGTCATCCTTGGGTTGCGCAAATGTTTATCCAAACGGTTGCAGGAAATGTACATGGGAACGCAGATAAACAGCAACTCAGAGGGCAAAGGGTTTCAGAACCAGATGCACCTGTTTAAATGTCACATTTTGTCACCAGCTAATCCCCACATTGGTCCTCATTTCCACCCCAACCATAGAAGTATCTCCTGTGTGCTGAAGATATAATTATAGATGGACTCACGCCTTATTTACATTGTACGCCTTGTCTCTAGGCTCCAGTGGTATGGATTTTAGAGGGCTGGGGCATGCGTGGCATCTACTGGTTTACACACATCTCCACATGTAACTCTGGCAAATTAGGAAAATAACTGGGTTTTCCCCTGAGAAGAGGTGGGGGGAGGATTCTTCCTGTGATGTTTCAAAAATTCAAAATTTGCTCATTTATCTCCACGATAGGTCTAACCACACAGTTGAAAGGTACATTTAGGCGGCAGAGACAGTCCTATAGGATGGGAAACTGTGAGTCCTCTCACTTGAGGGACTTGAAAGAAATACGCTCATTTTGAATAGGATTGTCTACAAGTGCGGGGTGGGGGAGGAGGGCTTACCTTGGCATTATACTAGTGAGAATTTTTTTTCACCCCAAGGCATTTTAATGTGTCTGGGTATGTGTGAAGGCAGGCGCTGCAATCCGGATCCAGCGTGTTCCTCTTCAATTAAATCATCCCTCAAACACACACGGAAGGAAGTGTACATATGACACTTCACAAATAATAAGGGGTGGGGGGCAGCTCTTTCCTATGGGGCAGAGTGAGCCAGGCTTTCCTTCGTGTCACACACACACACACACACACACACACACACACACGGAGTGAATGGGCAAGTCTCAGAGATTAAGGTCACACGGCTTGTTCCTCTCTGCCCTGCCTAATGTGATTGAATTGGAACAATACCTTTGAACTCCTGGGCTATGATCTGCATACTAATTGATCGCAAGTCCTTGGCGATGATCTTAGCAGGCATCCACCCGTTCCCGCGGAAGCAGCCAGGCCCTGCTCAAAAGTTGCTACCGAAGAAATCAGCGATAGCAACAAGAAGTCCCTGCCTGAAGAGCGCCCAGCAGACGTACTACTCCCTAGCTCCCCCTGCGAGAGGCTTTCGGAAATTAAAAGTATTTGTCCAGAACTGGGGAAGCCCTTTCAG
This sequence comes from Dolichotis patagonum, assembly GCA_004027295.1. Classification (NCBI taxonomy): domain Eukaryota; kingdom Metazoa; phylum Chordata; class Mammalia; order Rodentia; family Caviidae; genus Dolichotis; species Dolichotis patagonum. The sequence continues at coordinate 23,981 of PVJX010009932.1, forward strand.
CCAGGAAAGCTAGGGCTGCTTCTGCCAGGCCACTTCAGGAGGAAGAGGGAACCCGCTTTGCAGAATTTACACTTGTGCTTGTAACGTTTTATCCAAAAATAAAACAGTTCAGTAATAGATTCCCTGCAAGGGGTTTGTCAAACTTCTCTGTCAAAGGACAGAAGCCTGCTCGTAGATTTACTCTTCTAAAACCAGTGCACAAGGCTAGTCCGATCCTGTCTTTATTTAGATTTTAAGTATTCTTTTCTTTACTGGGAATTTTTGTGCATTGATTTTTTTTTTAATTTTATACATGAGGGCTGGCTTCAATGACTTCCCGTTTTCCCCAGCCCTCTCAGGTGGCCTTAACTTAGGGCCTCTCTGTTACATTCTTAAGAAAGTCAATAGGTAAAGCACAGCATGGTGGCTCACACCTACAGTCCTAGCATTCAGGAGGCTGAGGCAGGACAATCCCTGTGAGTTCAGGGTCAGACTGGCTGCACAGCAAAAAGAGAAAAAAAATGTCAGGAGGAAATTGAAAAAAAGAAATATGCTTTCACCCAAAATCTACATATTTAGCTACAAACATAAACAAGTAGAAGATTCCCTGAGGACTCTTGTATCTCTTCTAGGTAAGGGAAAGTGTGGCCCAGACTTACAAAGCCACAAGTAGAATCACAGAAGACAATTTCTACCCTGCGCAGTATGATAATGAATTGACCAGGCTCCATTACTAAGCCAAAGTGATATTCTTGATGTGGCCTTGGAAAGAAGAAACATCTTTTGGGAGGAGAAAATTATCTAAGGAATTTATTAAAAGTGATGGTCATAAGAGTACTAAAGCAAACAGTTGTGCAAAATAAAAAACAAAACATTTCCTCAGATAGGAAATCATCACTTGTAACAGAATGTACCATTTTCTCGAAATTTGTCTCAGGACAAAGCAGGCCAAGAGGTCACTACATTTGGCTAGGAACAGTGGGAAAAAAATTATATATATATATATACATGGATTTTTTGGTGGCACTGGGAAGTGAACCCAGGGCCTTTGCAATGGATTCCTTTTCTGTTCTTCATTTTGAGACAGGTTCTCCAGTCCTTTTCTGTTCTTTATTTTCAGATAGGTTCTTGCTAAATCGCCACATTGCCCAGGCTGGGCTTAACTTGCATTCCTCCTGCCTCAGCCTCCCTGAGTGTTAGGGTCACAAGTAGGTGCCACCACACCCGGCCAGAATATATGTTATTGTTAGAATTAATCAGCTAACACAAGTCCCCCTGTTCGCTTCAGCCACCTTTGCCTGGCACGCTTTGCTGGCAGCAAAAGGATACAAAAGTGAGACCGAAATCTCTCCAGCTTTCCATTCTGCCCTGCCGGTGTCCACCTGCACCCAGCACCGTCTGTCTGCGACGCAGAGCCCAGGCCCCCGGCCCTTCCAGCCCAGGACGTCCTGGAGGAGGCTTTCACAGGTTTACCAGGGTTATGAGCGAGCCAACATGACTTCCACGTCTTTTTTTTTTTTTGTGCCAGGAATCAAACTCAGGACCTCGTGCTTGCCAGGCAGGCACTGTACCACTGAGCTATATTCTTGGCTTCCATGTCTTCCCATTACAATAAGTAGATGCTTTTCTAAGAATAGGTTGTAAAAAAGAAAGGAAGAAGGGTAAACAATACTGTCTGTAATTTGTCCTGAATTTCAATTACCAGAAAACTTTTGATTTTTTTTTTCAGAAAAAATAATTGACATACCTCCAAGTTTTACATAGCTCAGCGGCACAACGCTTGCCTGGGAAGGGCAAGGTGGTGTGTTCCATTCCCGGTACCAAAAACACAAACAACAAACAAACAAACAAGAATGAGGTTAACGCAGAGAATGATGGGAAGATAAAGATGTGTGCGTGCGCGTGTACGTGCGCGTGCACGTGTCAAGAAAGCGCAGCGCGCACCGTTCCTGTGGGCAGGGTCGGACGCTGGGTCCTGAGGTACCGATGCTGCAGCCCTGGGTAAGGCAGCGTTTTGCACACGTGCCCCGATTGTTCTGGCGGGTTCCGCAGCGTGTCCGTCCCAGAGCCCACGAGCCAGGAGAGACTCGCAGCGTCCCGGAGCTGCGCACACACTTCGGGGAGCCAGTCTACACTAGCAGACTCCCTGCTCAGAGAGTCTTTTGGAAAGGAAATAAAGAATCGTTTTGCAATTGGAAAGTACGGAGGGATTTTTTCTCCCTCTCCTTTCAGACACACAGACGAGTTCCCAAACGGGAGCAGAACTTTTTTTTTTGAAACATGCAACTGTGTGAAATTTGTCTGGTTTCAGATTTACACAGAATTTTGGAACAATCTTGTTTTCATCCAAACAAACTCAAGCTGAAGAAACTTCTCCACTGAGCTGGGAGCATATTTGCAAGGAGAAACTGGTGTTCCTAATTCATTAACTCACCAGCATTTGGTCCCGTTGACTCACTGAATATGCGCAGCCCGGTGACTTGTGTTGGTTGGAGAGCGCTGAGTCTGGCGGGGCGGTCTTTAGCACCAGGTGAAAGACTGGAAAAACAAAAATCCTTGTGACCTCAGCTTGTGGTCTGTTCCGAGGCCTGTAAGGGAGGATGTTAGATTTCTGAGGTGCTCAAAACACAGAGCTGGGGTGGAAAGAATGTTTGTTGAGTAAGTAAATAAACGAAATTAAAACACACCCCTCTGTAACATGAGACAGTGTAAAATAACAGTTCCCAGTGCAGTGGTTTCCATCATCCCCTCGGGGAAGCAAGGGGATCTCAGGAGGCCGAACAGCAGACAATCACGCTGGACGGTTTGAAGGTGATTGCAAGCTGGTCTCAAATGACCACTGGCACAGCCCCGCGTGGTGGCCGAGGGCACAGATGTGGAAGTCCCTGTCCTCAAGGGTCTTCTGTTCTAGTTGTGGGGAGGGGGAGACATAGACGGGGACCTGAAGGGATATGAGGAGAGCAGGAGCGGGAAGTCAGGTTAGGCCTGCTTGGTGACAAAAGGTCTCCTGCAGGAAAGGGGACTTGTCAGTAAGGACATAAAGAGCAAAGAGAAAAGCTTGGCCTCTTGGAGAGAGGTGATCCAAGATCCCAGTGTCAGGAGAACCTGGGGAGAGAGGTTGGGAGCGGTCTGATCAGACACAGATGGAGGCAAGGGGACAGGTCATGCAGGAGCTCCAAGGATGCCATGAACCTCTCTGTGAACACCCCAGCCCTGTCCATTTGTGAGGTACCAGGCTAGCCCTTGCATCTCCCTGGTCCCACACTGGGTCCAAAACATGGGACGGGCACTAGTCCCGGGTCTGGTTTCACACCTCTCATACCCTGGGGCCTCAATTTTCTGGTCCGTAAAATGGGAGTTTCTAGAGGAGACCTCCAGAGGGAAGGGTGACAGTGACAGTGTTTTGCCAAACCAAAATGTAGTTGTACTGACATAATTATATTCTCAGGATCTTTTTAAAGAGGCAGATTAAAATAGCAAAACTAAATAAGAAAATCAAGAGCCTAAGTAAAATTATGCATAGATTTCAGGTGTGTGCTGCCATGCATAATAGCATAGATTACTCATCTATGCATGTACGTATAGTCGTAATGCAATTTTAAAATATATATACATACAAAAACATACAAATCAGTTTTGCGGGGCTGGGGATTTAGCTCAGCTGCATAAGTGCCTGCCTTGCAAGCTCGAGGTCGTGAGTTCGGTCCCCGGTACCGATTTTAAAAAAAAAAATCAGTTTTACCAGATGGGGGAAATCTAAATTTGCTTCTTGCCATATTTCCAGCTTTTGAGCATTTATAATATTAATCTAAATATCTCCATAGTATTTATTTGTAGCCTGTCATTATTAATGTATATTTATCTATAACAGTGATAATTGTATTCCGGTATAATCACCACCTGTAACAGGCCACGGCCTTAGCTGTAACACATGCTTCAGGTATAACACAGGATGTCCTTGCAGGTTAATTCACAGGGTCATAAAAACATGCTTAGCTATATCCATATAAATACTGTGAAGATGGATGTCACTGAATACACTGTTACAGAGTTATTTCCAATTTTACATTTTTAAAAAGATTGCTAAATCACATGTAGTGTAAAAAAAAAAAATCATCAGTCCCATAGGGAAGTCGTTCATTTTTCTATCTCCCGTGTGACAAAGGATGGTTCTAGGTTCTTCCCCTGGACACATGAGGTCGCTTGTTGGGCGCCCTGCTCTGCGTCTACTGTTTCTCCACTTAAAACACACCCTGGCAATCACCTCTTATGGTAGAGACAGAAATATGTGAACCTGCTTCTTTCTTGTTAATGGCTGCCTGCCACTGCTTTGTGAGGGTGTTTTATATTTTGTTTAATCTGAAAATCTAAGTGAGGTTTTTTCAATCAGTTTTTGTCCCAAACCAAACCGTAAAGGGTACATTTTTGTGAATTTGTGTCAGTATAGAAACCTTAATTTCCTTTTTTTTTTTTTTTTTTTTTTTTTTTTTTTTGTCTTTTTGAGACAGTCTCACTGTGTCTCACTATGCAGTTCAGGCTGGTCTTGAGCTCACTTTGTAGCCCAGACTGTTCTCAAACTCATAGGGATCCTCCTGTCTCAGCCTCCTGAGTGCTGGGATTACAGGTGTGTGCCACCACACCCAGCTCAAGAACACTAAATTTCTAAAGCTGAACTGCTAGGTTAAAGCATATAAATTATGTTAACAACGATACATCTGAGCAATTTGTCCTACAAAGAGTGTATGCTAAGTTGTCACTCACATATATCACATCTTTCACCCACTCTACTCTCAACCTGAATTTGTGTTTTTCTATCTGGGCAGTTATTTTGAGCAAGCATTTGTGTTTTGCGTGCGCACACGCGCGCATGTGTGTGTGTGTGTGTGTGTGTTCCATTTAGTGTTCTTTCTTTTTCCCCTGAATGATTTTGCTATATTAATGATTGGCTAAAGCTTTTTATTTGTTCAGGAAATTGGTCTGCAATAATCACGCATCTTGCAAGACAAGCTTTCATGCTTATAAAAGTAAAACATGTTGATCTTCATTCTTTATGGCGTCTAAGTCTCGTGTTGTGCTTTCGAGGGCTTTGTCAGTTCCAAGGGTCTAAGGAATTTCGCTCGAGATCAAAGAGAGCTCACAGAGCCACCAGCCACACTCCCGGACAGAGTAGACATCCTGACAGTGTGACTGTGGGGCTGGTGGGTGGTAGGGAAGGATGTACAGATGAGGAGCCCAGGGAAGCCATGGGGACAGCTGTGCAGGTGACAGGAAGTAGGGAGACTTGTGGCCGTGAAGGGGATCAGGCGAGGAACCAGCCAGGGACAAAGGCAGGAAGGCAGAAGTCCAATCTCAGCCAGCAGGCAGCGCCAGAGGGCATGGGCTTCAGGGAGTGAGTGTGAGCTCTGGGACATGGCAGCTTCTGGAGCCTGCCAAGAAGCCATGCAGCCGTGTCAGGAAGACATCTGGCTGGGAGTGACACTCCGAGGAGCTGCACAGTCCTCCGTGAAACGAAAGAGCCACCTGCAGGGAGCTGATGACGGCAAATACCTCACTGGGGCTGTGGTCCTTTGGAGGGTCCCCCAAGCAGGCTGTCACTTCCAGGTCGCCCTCACACACTGAACACACTGGTTTCGCTCTTGCAGCAAAAGCAGCGCACAGAGCACCTCAGTCCTCTGCAGGGCCCTGAGGATGCAGGGGTCGTGGAGCTCAGCCCTGTCCTCCGGAAGCACCAGGTCCAGGGCGGAAGGACAGAAAAGCACAGGTTGGATAAAAAATGAAGTGTAAAGATGGAGTGAGCCAAGTACCTGCAAGACTGTGTGTGTAAGGTGCCAGGGAAAGGGACACGGAATTCCAAGGCAGCTGGGAGAAACGCGAAAACCACATGGGCATCTGAGGACGGAAGAGCGAAAAGGCTTTGTCGCCTTGGAAATCAGAACCTCCAAGCGCTGCATCACCATTTGCAACCAATCATTTCTTTTAATCCTCTGATGGGCTTATAAGGAAAAGCAAGTCAGGGGTGGCTGCCCTGCTTCTGACAGCCAAGGAAATCGAGGCACAGGCATACGCAGTGATGTCTGTCACATCCTCTGACTCTCCCAGACACCAAGCAGCCACCCAGGAGAGGACGCAGTCATGTGAAACAACCAGGCAGAGGATGGGGGTCAGAAATCCTAGAAGCCACATTAGATTCAGCCCTTCTGAAAACTCACAGAATAGCACAAAAGCAAGTTTTTCTGCCAAATCCTAAATGGGATCTAGACTCCTTCAGTTTCTTCTGGCCGCGCAATGCCCTAGGTTCCCTGCCACCTTGGTGACTGTCCACAGGCAGGAGCCTCCATCACCAATGACACAGCAAATCCGTGGTCTCATAACATCACTTGAAGAAGAAGGTACAATGAAGCGACCATCGTCCCAGACACATTAATGGATGTTGCACGCCTTGACCCTCCAATTGCCCACGAGAGGGGATAAAAACAGATAAATAGATCCTTACAATTGCGTAACTGAGATCACTCATGTTCATCACACCTGGGCCCCACCTCTCCTGCCCATCCAGTGCCAGGAGGGTTTGCCACGGCTGTGGATCTTATTAGAGACCCTTAGCTCCGAGATAAAGACCACTTCTTCCCACCACAGCTTCCACCCAGCCCCGGTTCTTGCTGGGAATCACTCCCGACCCTCCCCTCCACTCGTGAGACCTCCTCTGCAGTGCACTTGGGTGTGCGAGTGTTCACACGCTCCTGGCTGTGCAGCGGTGTGTCCTCAGGAGCTTGTGTGCGTGCGTGTGATGTGTTTGTGTGTGCATGTGTGCACATGTCCATAGGGCTTTGTGTTGAAGGGAAAGAACCAAATGAAGAAATAGAAGGGGAAGAGCTGAGAAATAAATAAAAAACAGAAAGTCTCCAATCTTGCTGTGGGGTCTCTGGGCCCCAGAGACCAAACCGCAACCAGTTTTTCCGGTCACCATTACGGAGCATCTCTTGCAGGCCCTGCCACTAAAGAAAAGGTTCATCATTTCCTTGGAAGAAAAGAAGAAATAAAGAATTAAACTAAGAGGTTTCCAGAGGTAGCAGCAAGCACTCAGGACAGTGGTGCTCGGTAATAATCACCCACTGGGGTGCACTGAGATCTGGGGTCTGCGAGGGTGGCTTTGGAGGTGTGGCCCTGGTGACACAGAGGTCAGGACCTTGGAGTCAGCAATCCTTGTTCCAGGCTGACAGGAGCCAGCACACTGACCTGAAGGCGAGAACAAACTTGCACTGCTCACTGAGGTTCATAATTCCTGTTGCCCAGAACTTATAAATTCCGTGTTGTTATTTTTTTGTGCTCTCTTCGGCAGCACATATACTAAGATTTTGTTAATGCTTACCCTGATCTCCTCTGGGCCACCGAAATAAAAGTGGACCATTAGGTAGCAGGGAGCCAGAGATGACTCCAGAGCAGATTTAGGTCAGCACTGCAATCCAGGAAACTCTGCTCCCGGATCTCTCATGGAGCAGAGCCCAGCGCCAGCACAGCTGTCAGGAATCTTTGGAGACACGTTCAGTTCAGTTAAATTCATGCCTCACGCTGCAGAAGTTCGGGGCTTGTTCCCAGCTCTTTGCTCCCGCTCGGCAGAAACTGAGCGATCAGCAGTCAGAGAGGGAAAGAATGAAGACAGATTAAGAGGGAAGTAATCACAGGATACAAAGGAAGCCACCTATGACTGACAGGTCAGTGCACCCCCTGAGCTAACACGTGGATAGTCACCTTGCATCTCTCGGAGGTGACAGTGTTGGTGGAGAAGTCAGCCACCCCCACATTTCAGGGACTGACAGACCCAGGCTGATGGCTTGGAGCAGCCCCACCCTGCCCTGCTCTCTGAGGCTCCTGGGAACTCCTGGCACTGCAGCAAGCAGGCTGGCAGGTACGGGCAAGCCCCAGCCTGTTAGGAGCCTGCAGCAAAGCCTTGGCCGGTCAGGGGCAGCACCGACTCCTTGAGTGCTAGGATACTCCGGACTCTGAGGTCATCTCACCCACCCAGAGCTCCCCAAGGCGGCTAAGGCTCCCCAGGAAGATGTGTAGTGAACGGAAAATGCCAAGGCCACCTTGGAAAGGAGGTGACAATTTGCAACTCCTTCTGGCACTGGACAAAAGTGGGCATTTGTGTGTGCATGGGACCCACAAGGACCTCTGGTTTCCAACACCTGCGCTGAGCCTCTGAGCTCGCCAGCACAGCAGTGGCCTGCGGGATGCACTTCCCTTGCTCATCAAAACTGCCCCACGCTATGCTGGAGGCTATGCTCTGCTTTCAAGAAGACATTTCTGCCCCTAGAGCTCCTTGTGTATCGAGTCCCGGGACCCAGAGCATAACTCCCTGGATCCCACTGCCCTGAGTCAAACCGATTATTCTCAAAGAAGAGCTTCCTCCTCTGGACGTGACCACAAGGGCCCCATAAGGTCTCATCTGCCCTTCGTTCTCCAGGGCTCAGCACACGGCCTGATATATACGTGCTGGATGACTTCAGTGAACTGAATCCTGCGTCATGAGCCATGCTGAGTCTGATTGTCCCTGTCCTAAGACACCAGGAGAGGAGCTGAGAGTGGCCTTGCTCTTCTGCCTCCTGGACTCAACCAGAGCAGCCAAAGCCTGCCTGCTCCTGAAGAGGTGTCCTCTTGGTCCCTCCCTGGACTCCCACAGGGACGCTTTGGAAAGAAGAGCTCTGTGTGCAAATCAAGGGAAGGGCGTGTGGATCATGCGCTTCAAAAAGTCAAACTCCTACTACCCCTCATGAATTAGAATTAAATTACTGCAGAGGTGGAGGAAGCCAGCACCTGGGTGAACGGAGCCCCAGCCTAGCAGTTTCCCGTTATGGTTGAGTTTGAGTTGCTGTGTCTGGGGCCATGGTCCTCTTTATTCCTGCCGGTAAATATGCAGGTCATTATCATCATCTGTTTGGTGGGACAGATGGCATTGTAGGCTCTGATGCTTGCTCCTCGTCGCTTCCATGCCCAGCCTACGGTCTCCTCAAGGCTGGACTGGGCTTCCCTCACCCTTGGCTTTGGTCTTGGCATCGGGTTTGTTCTGGTGGGTGTTGTATGTGCAGCAGTTTCAGTGTGTCTGCTCTGAGCCTAGGCCCATGAGAATTTGCATATTTCCACTTGTACTTCCTTTTCCAGTCACTACCAAGAGAAGATGGTGCCCAGTCTGGGAGAAGACTGGGACAGTGTCACTCAACCCAGACCCCCAGGGAGAAGAATGGCACCAGCAAAGCCCAGGTCTAGAGGAGCCATGGCCAGCAAGTGAGCATGACAGTCACAGGTAAGCAAGAAGTCCATGCTTCCTGTTACAAACCATAAGGTCAGTGGCTGTTTGTTATGCAGTGTTACCATGGCAACATCTAACTGATACATCCTCGATGTCTGAGTTCATTTGGGATGCTATAACAAAATACTTTAAACTGCATATAAGCAGCATACGTTTATTGTTCATGTTCTGGAAGCTAAGAAGTTCAAGACCAAAGTGGCAGTGCACTCGGTATATGAGGAGAGCTTGCTCTCTGCTCCAAAGATGGTGCTTTTGCGCTGTAACCTCCCATGATGGAAGAGAGGAAGGGGAACAGTGTGTCAACCTATGGCAAAAATAGCAAAGGTACTCCTGCGGGCCTCTTTTTTAAGGGTACTAATCTTAACATGAGGGTGGGGTCTTCACTGCTTAATCATTTCCTAAAGACTTCACTTCTAAAAACAATCATATTTGTGTCGGGTTCCAGTGTAGGAACCTGAGGGGGCACCAACATTCACACCCCAGCATGAAAGTCACACTGCATTGCTATGCATCAAATCGCCACAAACTCGACAGCTTAAAACTCTACAAATCAATTGCTTACTCACAGTTTCCCGGGGTCAGCAGCCTGGGTGTCAGGTCGCAGGACCTTTTCTGCCTCATAGTGGCAGGTGGCAGCAGGAGTGAGCATCATGACCAGAGCTCAGGTGCCTCTTCCGGGATCATTGGTGGTTAGGAGAATTCAGTTCCTTGTGGTCATGGGATTCCTCTGAGGTCCAGGCCATACACTGCTACCTGCAGATTCTACGAGAGTGTGGCACCTTGCGTGCTACCAGGAATCTGGACAGTCTCTCTACTTTTCAAAGCTCACCTGGTCAGGTAAGACTCCTCCGCACTCTCTGGGACAATCTCCCTTTAGATGAACTCCGAGTCCCTTGCTGGAAACCTTTCTTACCTACAAAACCCCTCATGTTGCCCTGTAACCTAATCAGCAGTGACACCCGTCATATTTGCAGGCTCTGTCTCTTTCGGAGGAGGGGATTTCATTAGGTATGTACACCAGGGGATGGAGTCTTGGGGGATATCTTAAAATTCTGCTTACCACCGTCCTCGTTATCCAGAGTTGTGAGAACCTTGTTTTCACCTCACCAACAGCACTTTTTGAGAGTTTTGTGTTGGTGGCCTAAGGGTGTTTTCTCTCTCCAAATAAGAATACTTTTTAGATGATTTTTCTTCTTCTCTCCTCACCTCTGGGAGTTTGACAGCATGAATTTCTAGATTACGGGAAAGTTCCTCCTGACCCCAGAGCCCCAAATTCCAAATCTTTGCAAGAGCTCGGAGGGAAAGGTCAACAGAAAGAGAAAATGAGGAATGCTGGAGCAAGAGGCTAAACAAAAATGTGCTTCTCGGAGCTCGTGAGCTACTTTCTCCAAATCTTTGCCTCAGAGGCCCCTGGCTTTGGTCACTCCTAACTTCATTCATGTTGCCACTGTGGTTGGTCACACAGATGGGAACCATCACAGAGACCAAGTTACATCCTGGTATTACAGTATTCAAAATTATGACCTGTTGGACTAGACACACTCCAGTGGATACCTAACCTTCGCATTTGTTTGGTTTTTGTTGCTGTTCTGGGGCTGGAACTTAGGGCTTTGCAGGTGCCAGGCAGCCCCTTTACCACTGAGCTATGTCCCCAGCTCAATGACATTTCTATAAAGTGTAGATTGCTTTGTGTGCCCAGGTTGGGCTCCCTGGGCTCACACACTGGCTCCAGCAGCTGTTGACGTTAATTTCCCAGTACTTCTTTCCCAGATAGTCTCCTGTGTATAAAACAACAGTAACTTAACAACAATAACCACAGTAAGAACGCCTGCCGCATAGAGTAATGAGGGTTACATCCGAGGATAGACAGAGCAAGATCGGCACAGTGTTTGGCTCGTGCAAGACCTCAGTCAGTGGTCGAGTTCAGATTTTTATCATGCATTCATTTTTCTTTTCCTTCTTTCTTTTGTTGATCAGATTGTCATACTCTGTTTGAAACGCCAGGAAAATATAAGGAAATGAGGTCCAATCTCTACCCTCAGAGAGATGAAGTCTAGTCAGAAAGAGAAAACTTAAGAGCTAGCTTAGTAGCATAACTTAAGTTTTACGTCTACCTTAGAAAAGAAAAGAAAGGAGCTTGGGAACTCAGGAAGATGCAAAGAAGGTAAATGAAGGAAGATGAAAATTGTGGCTAGAGGTGAAAGGGAACAGGAAGAGAGAAAGATCTTATTAATTCTACACTGGCACCTGGTGAAGTGCAAGTCTTATTCTTCATTCCAGTTTTAAGTGAAATGTGGCCACAGGAAATGTGCCCTTGACCTCTGGAGCCTCGAGATGCGTGACCTCTGACCTGGAGTGTGCAGAGTAGAGAGCACTCGCAGAAATAGGGGTGGAGCTTCAGCAGCGCAAGGGCTGTTTCCGACCCTGTTTGTCTATAACCAGCACTACATAAATCCGAAATTTTAATGCAAGTTCAATTCAAATGCAAATGGCTTGTCCAAGTGGTAAATGTGAAAGAAAGACCAAGGTGACAGAAGGGACTTTATTCCTTCCTGCCCCGGTTCAGTTCAGCATCCCCTGAATCACAGCCATGCAAGCTGGGGTAGTGGGCTATCATTCTGATTTGAGTAATGATGGGGGATCCTCCATACGTTTCCCTGTGAGCTGGATGGCAAATCCAATTAGTTATCTCTGAGGACGACCCATAAATATAATCAGGACATAAACTATTGCAGGCTTTTGAAACAAAAATACATTCATCTAAATATCAGTGTTTTTCAGTGGAGACTTGGAATTGTAGAGCAGGGATCAGCTTAAGGCATAACCTGCCCAGGCTTTTGAGTTCAGAAGTGAGAATTGAGGGCCTGTAATTTCAGTTTTATTTATTTATTTATCCCTCCATGTGTGAGATAAAAAAGGCCAAGACACAGCCCTGGGATTACAGACTGCACAATCTACTGGATGAAACTGACAAGTCCACTGACCATTTTGATTTATGCGATAACAATAAGGGTAAGGAAAGCTCAGGAGTTCAAGAGGACCAGTCCTGGGCCACCAGTCTGGCAGGTGAATCAGGGAAGGCTGCCTGGAAACAGTGGCCTCTGAGATGAGCTTTAAAGAACTGTGTTATTTGCTTGTGCTCGCCTGGCAGACAGGTGTGAGCAGCATGTGAACGCGTATGAAGACACAACCACTTAAGGGCTTACAGTACCCATGTGGAAGTTTTGTAAACTCAGATTCCTCCTTCAGAGCCAGACTGGCATCTTCAATAAATTAAAAAAAAAACAGTGCAAGTTACCAAGCAAGGGTGGGCACTGCACCAATTGCCAAGGATATGCCTCAGGTACACAGGATTGATGCTGCCACCAAGGTATTTAATAGAAACTCAAAACGTAAATTTGTCTTATAAGATCTCCCAGCTCGTGTGCGTCAGCAGCCAATTCAGATTCTTTAAGCATCTCATAAAGATTCAACACAGACATCTACGGTGCGCCTCTTAGGGCCGGAGCGGCCGGCATGAGTCTGACTTTTGACTTCCAGAACCCTCAGGACCCTCAGGGCAGTTCCGGCTGCGATACTGAACTGGATCTTCCAGCAAAGCGAACTGTAGAAATGAGGGTGCTGGGTGCCTGAAGGTGGACAGCCCTATCGCTGGCTTCAGCATGGCTCCGTGTGGCTTTGCTGAAGGAAACAATGACCAGGGGGTGAGGGGGATGAGTCCGATGCAGGCAAGGATGTCATCTGTGTGAAACTAGGAGACTGGGTAAGGTGTGGATGTTCATAATGCTTGGCTTGTGGGTCTGTGTGGGACCCAGGACAGAGAAATGAACCAGAAGGAGAAGCCCCTGCGAGGGCCTTAGCATCAGGCCTGGCCATGTGAGCACTTTCCTGACACTGAGGAGCAGAACTCGGCCATGCATCCTGCCCATTCTGCAAGACCATCTCCCTGTCTGTGGAGTGGGGATAAAAGGAGTTCCACACTCCACAGAAGGAGGTTTGACATACACCCAGTGTGCAGTACTGCCCAGTCTTTGTCACCAGCTTGTCCACACTGACCTGCCTCTGCCCCAGGGCATGCTGGGAGCAGAGGCTGCTGGAGACCAACTGACCTCTGGACTCAGGAAGTAGCCAGGCTGGTGATATCACTTGATTGCTAAGAGCATTGCCCCCGCAAAGGATGCTGGGTTCCTTAGGAAGACGCACCCCTCTCTTTACTATTCTGTGCGGGAACAAGTGTCAGGGAAGAAGGAGGCCCTGCCTTTAATGTGCTCCTGCTTGGCCATGAGCTGAGGCCTGCAGAGACGTGATGGTCTCCTTCCTTCCTGCTCCACAATGGGTCGGGTTTGAATTCATGGATCACAGGTGTTCACGACCCAGGGCCTGAGTTTTCAAGAAGAAACTAACCCGATCACCGGGCACTTTCAGAGCAGGAGTGACAGGGTGGAGCTGTCAGTGCTAGGTGCCACATCCGGGCGGGCCCCTGGGTCACCAGCCCCTGACACACACTGCTGAGCCTCCGCCCAGCACTGCAAGGCAGCTGATGGATGACCTCATCATCCAGAGAAAGAGACAGGGGCCCAGGGGCCCAGGGCTGGCCCAGTGCCATGCAGCAGTGGGCCCTTGAGCCCTGTTCACCCCTGGCTCCACTGTGGCCAGCAGCGGCAGGGTTGTCAGCTGGACCATCCCACAAAGGGCTTTGGCGTGGATGTGTTTCTAGTTAGTACAGAGCTGGGCAAAGACATTGACTACGAAGGAGAGAGCGGAAGTCGCCCTTTCCATCCTAAGGGGTGCATCCTTGTGGCCAAATCCCACCCTCAGCTCCCGAAGCAGCTGCCTCCCTCCCCTCCGCTACCCCTAAATAAATAAATAAACCAAGAATGAGGGGAGGAAAAAGTTTCTGACTTTCTGTAACCTTTTCTTAGAGTTCAGGTTATTTCTTTAATGCATTTGTCTGCTTTAAAATTGTCTCCTTAGCCTCTCAAGGGAAACCAATATAATACACCATCACATTTCTCACCGGAGAAAAAAGAACACTTACTCTTAATAGGTGGCAATTTTGCCAGATGTTATTGACATAGTAAGTGCGAAATTTCCGTGATACTCAATGCAGAGTGCAGCAGATTAAAGAACAATGAGGCACAGTGCAAAATGAAGTTTCAAAAGCCGCAGTGTCAAAGTCAGGGAAGGTGTGAAAAAATTACATCTTTGCAACGCGATTAAGAGCAAGTTTACTAATTACTTTATCTAGCACAAATTTCAAAGTAAATTCCCCAAGATGAGGAAAAGTTTTATAAGTGTTATTTCTCCCCCACCTGTCAGCATTTCTTGCTTGGTGGCAAGAGAGAGAGTGGAGGGGCTGCGCTGTGTCACCTATGCTCTCTGGTGGGGAAGGGTAGGGAGCCCAGGGCCAACACTGCCACTATCCCAGGGGAAATGAGTCCCTCCCCACCCCTGCCAATTACCAGCAATGTGTCCCAAGCAGTGGTGACCAGAGTCCACACCAGCTTGCAGACAGGAAACTTCCCAGTTGAAGCTTAGCTCAGAAAATTACCCAACTGGTACCTCCCAACCTGGGGTCCAAGAAGGTCCCCTATGCCCCACATCTCTTTCTTTCTAATATACCAGCAACTTTTAAATTGTTTGTAAAGCAATGAAAACCTTCCTCCAAATGAAATCTGACATGAATATCCGAGATACAAAATTGATGAAAGCAGACCTACTTAGCCAGAGCTGGGAACGGTAAGGCTGTAAGGCTGCTTGGGTCTTCAGCGTGTCCAGGGCCCTGGTTTTGTTCTTGCTGCCAAGGTTCTTGGGGAGAGCTCTCCTGACGATGCCCATCTGAGAGTTTGGACATGTGAGTGTGCGTGCACACAAATGCACACACATTCACACTCACAATCCTGGACACATACATACACTCAAATACACAAGTGCAGGCAAAGGACCCATGAAATTTTACATCTCCTCCAAGATTTCTAATTCTCCCCCTCCTTTTTCTCTTTTTTTATGAAACCACACTTACACTAAAAATATCACAGAGATCCTCCTGTAGAGGACTTACTCCTTTGACAAATGCATTTATACTCTGACCTTAATAAACAACATAATTCCCTCAACCATTAAGGCAGGACCACCTTATTCTTTTAATTAAGTTTTTATTTTGAGATCATCATAATCCTTGTTCACATGCAGTTGCAACAATAGAAAGAGATCACAGAGACTCTTCTTCTGAGTTTTACCCCAATGGTAACATCTTGCATGTTGATAGACCACTCGGGGTACGCAGATTTCCCTAGTTTTACTCAGTCACGTGGAGATGCGTGTCCAGCCATTTTGTTTTGTTTTGTTTTGTTTTGTTTTGTTTTTAATGAAATGCTTCTCAAATGAGCAAATTTCATCATAAATGACTTTTACCACTGGGGAAAAATCAAGAAAAGAGGTGAAGCGACCCATTATATGGTGAATGCAGTCACTGTAAAGCCAGCCTGGACCCAGAGTAGAGGCCAGCAGGTGCAGAGACAGAGCCTCAGCTGGGGGGCTTCTAAGAGCAGCTTGGGGTGCTGCACCAAGCTGGGGCTCAGACAGGCACACTGCAAGCTGCATCTTAACTGCAGAGAACACAGATCTCCACCGCCCTACATGTGACTGCCCACACCACCAGGCTCAGGAGACCCCCCTGTGTGCTGCACAGATCACACTCATGGCACTGAGATGGTTTGCACTGATTCGGAAGCCTCCCTCAGTCCAGGGTCAGGAGCAGAAAGGGAAGCGATGTTGTGAGTGCTTTTCCAGGAGGAGCTCAAATCCCTCCAGCTCAGCACTGTCCTGTCCCTAAACCATTCTCAGCCCTTCCAACATGTAGACTTTCAGGAGCAAAATCTCAGTAGCTCAGACTGGGGACAGGACACAGATCAAGCCCCCCTCGCATCTCAGAGGTAGGAAACAGAGGCATAAGGATGAATGTGGACACGCATGTCCACTTCTCTCCCAAGGGGGAGAAGTAAGAGTCATGTAGACAACACAGTCCATGAGCTGTGGAATGACCATCCGATGGTGCTGACCACAGGATGGTCTGCCGATTCTCCAAGGCTCAGATTTGCCTCCTACAGGGGGTTGCCAACATCCCTCTAAAAGCCAGTATTTTAGGTTTTGTAGCCTCTTGGTCTCTGTCCACTGTAACTTAAGAGCAGCCTCCAGTCATGGCGAACCTTCTAGAGCCTCAGTGATAGCAAATGCCCTGCTGCATTACACACGCCATAGGTTCACCTCCACTGGCCTAGACAGTGCATTGTCACGTGGGCAGGCTGTGCCTCAGTGGAATCTGGCTTAGGGAGCAAGTGGGCAGCTGAATTTGGCTTAAGAACCATAGCATTCCAATCCTTGATGTGAATGGTCAGTACCTTGATAGCTCCCTCACAAGGCCACGGTGGGGAGTGCAGAGATAGTGCACATGAAATTGTCCAGAAAACACTTGATTAACAATTGGTGCTCAAGACACACACACCTGGGAGGTTGGGCTGCTTTGCATAAGGTGCATATATTCACACCTATATTTCCCAAGTCTGACCCTGGAGTGAGAGATGCCCTTTGAACAGTGCCAGAAGAACCTCAAAGTAGAGCTTTTGGCAACAGAGATTCAGATCTTCATGAATCACAGACATAAACTAATACAAAAAAGGGAAACAATAAAATAAACTTTATTATGTCTAAAAAAGAAAGGAATTAAGATCTTTAAATAAATCTTGTGTTTACATCTTATAAGGCCTCTTGCCCCAGCAAAGGTTCAAAAAAAGAAAGTGATTTCATGTGATTTAATGATAACACCTAAAAGAGAGACCTAAAATTGGCACTAACTTATTAGGAACAAGTTCAATTATGTAGGACCCTGTCCTCACTCAGACAAAATCCAGTTGCAGAGAGCAGTTAATCTAAAGACTCTACCCTAAAATTTACTTTATGTTTCCAGATATAACATAAAGTGGGAGGTTTTATATATATATATATATATATATATATATATATATATATATATATAATCTTCCTTTAGTTTAAAGGAAAAAACACAAATTTTCAGTCTTGGCAGAAAAAGAAAATCCTACCCTATTCTACATATTCTTCAGTTGGTCATTTTTGAACTGGAATAGCATTAGTTCAAGTTCACAATTCTATGAATTTCCATAGTCACCAACATGTGCCCCTGAGATGGAGCCAAAGAGAAAGAGGCGAAGCATCCCCTGCGGCCTCTGCTTGAAGAGGAGCTGTCCGGGTGTGTTCAGAAAACCTCCAGACCCGAAGTGGTGGGATTCCTCTGACCTCCGAAGTCTGATTCTTCCTCAGAGACTGGTCATAACCTTTAAACTTCCCCAAGCAGCCAAGGGTCAGCAGCCCTGGAATTGGAACAAGCATTGTATGTCAAAGCGCAGGACTCCCTTTGTCTTATTCCTGAGAGACACTCAGGATGGCACATGACCTTCCAAACTTAGATGAGAGCTCTTCGCTCCCAGGTCCCAAGGGGCGCTGTAAGACTGCGCCATTATGATGCTACAGGTTTTGCTACCATAATACTTTCAGATCTAACGAAGTAGCCAAAACTCATCTTCTTTGCCCTAAATCCACACTTTCTCCAAGCTCACAAGTCCAACAAGTGTGTGCTAAGTGACCATACTGTGCCTGGCATCCTTATAGGTACAGGTACCATGCAGACAAGCAGGCATGATCCTGTGATCCTGTGATCCTATCTGCATGGAGAATGCAGTGGAGCATGGAGACAGAATTGGAAAACTGCCTCTTTCAAGGGCCTGGTCTACAGTAATGCTTAAAGCTTCCACAGACATTTGTGCCTTGTACCATCTGACAGAGGGGCACTGCAGAAAGAGGAAAGCACTGGGTAAAGGACAGAGTAGGCCCTCAGAGGATGCAGGTACAGAGACACATCTGTCTCTGCACTTACCTTCGAACTTCCTTTCTGTATTGATAGTTTGGGAACAAGTAATAAATCCTTGGGCTGGATTTGAACCACAGTGGAGAAAGGCAGGTTCTGGCAGGGGGAAGGAAGTTTTGATCTCCATGGTGGACCTTTTGGTACACAGTGCTGCCTTTGACCCTACCTCATGGCTTTAGCTTTCTTTTAATTCTGTCCCCATTCCCTATGCTGCCCCTCCAAGCCCTGTGGAGTACCGAGGTGAGTCCCCATCTCCTGTTGCCCACAGCATGGGAAAGAGTCCTCTACTGACCCTCCCAATTGTGGACTGGATCTGCCACCCCACCCCCAGCAGGCCTGCTCAGTGAATGGGGTTGTGCAGAGGGAGTTCAGCAGGACAAGAGGGTAGAAAAGAAATGGCAAGAAGGCTTGGACCTGTCCCACCTTTTGGACGGGCTGTGATGCTGTCTTACACACAGCACCCTCTTCCTAGAGGGTGTAACAATTTGCACCAAATGCGTGAGACATGATGTTATCACCAAGGACTCTTGAACCAAAGCTTATCCTGCACAGTTTCATAAGTGCTTAACAGCATCAAGAACGCTGGACCACTACACACAGATGACTGGAAAAAGACACATGAATGACGGGGCTTTGCAGAGGGCTGTCTTCTCCTCCTTGCTTCTTCCTTCTTTATTCTTCCTCCTCTTCCTCCTCCTCCTCCTCGCCCTCCTCTTCTCCTCCTTCTTGTCCTTCTCCTCCTTTTCCTTCTCCTTCCTCTCCATCACCCTCTCTTTCCTTTTCTTCTTCTTCTTCTTCTTCTTCTTCTTCTTCTTCTTCTTCTTCTTATCTTCTTCTTCTTTCTTCTTCTTCTTTTTACATCTTCTTAGTCTTCTTCTTCTCCTTCCCATTCTCCAATTTTCTAAACTTCCAACTTTAAATTTCCATAGACTTCACACAAAATAAATCTTCACCTAAAAATGTCCTTTTATGGAGGGCCTTCTTAAGGGCCTTCTTAAGACCAATGTAGCTAAAAATAACAGAAGCCAAGGATGTCTGCAAAGGTTGTCTTCCCTAACCTTGTAATCATACAAATAAGAACACAGAAATCCTTTGAAGGGAAAGGATGTGCCTAGCCTCACCCACACAGCTACCGCACCAGGCTCACAGGGCCAGGCAGGAGGAGAATGTGTCCCAGAACAAGGGCTCAGGCCTCAGTGAGATCGTTCTGTGGTCCAGAACACACAGTAAGTAACAGCCTGGAAGTTCCTTGTTTTCACCCTGTGCCCTTAGGCTCCTAAAACCTTTTGATTCTTCCCCTTGTTTTGGAGTTCTCAGCCTCAACTGATTGCCCATTTCCCAACTGCTTCACTAAGTTTTATCCACCTGGAAATTTCATGTTCAGCCTTCCAAGCTGCCTACTCCAAAGTTCTTCTCCATCACTCAATGGCTTCCATCTCCCATCAAAGCTGAACAGTCCCTTGCCTGACTAGCAGTGCTCAGAGCTGAACCTGCACAGGTTGGGGGGACTGTGGAGGTGCTCACTAACACCAGAACAGGGGAGACTTTCAGACAGGAAGATGAGCAGGGGCTGAGCCAGGGAGCCTCCCAGGGTCAAGGCGATGTCGCTGCTCAGGAAGGGCAGCCGGTCTGATGGGGGAAACATTCACAGCCGCGTGGCTGAGTGGGCCTGGGGAGAACAGAGAGGCTAGGAATAGAAAGACACTTAGAGATGAGTCAGAGGATGAGAAGGCGAGGCAGAGGGCAAGCGACACCCACACAGTGACAAATCCCCAGGCTTTTCAGGTGGAAAATGTCACCCCAACTTGGGGCCCAGACTCCCATTCCCTGAAATAAAAGCTGTCCAGGTGATGTGCAAGAGTCACGTAGATGAAATCCCGTGCACCTCACATTTCAAGGCATCTGGAGTTGGCGAGAAGAGTGGAAGTCATCCTGTGGGCCAGGGCCCAGTTCTCATCTCACCGTGCCCGGCTCCATTTTTTGCTCTGGGAAAGGGAGATAGCATCCCAAATCTGAGCGCGTCTGCAGCACAGTACAGAGAGACTGGAGCCTGGGACCTCCACTCAGAAAGCATGGGCTCCCAATCCTGGTCACCTCACTTGGCATGCGAACACAAGTGAGTGACCTTCACCCTGCTCCCCAGTTTCCCCATCTGTAAAATGGGAGTAACAATGGGACAGATCTTCTAGGCATAGAAGGGAGCCCTAACGAGTAATAAACTCCTCACAGTAGTGCTTGGCCAGTGGTGAAAGCTATCTAAGTTCTTATGACCATTATTAATAATAATAATTATTATTATTAATTATTATTATTAATTATTATTATTTTTTGGTGTCTGTTATAGTGCGAATATACTGAAATCCTTTGTATTTGAGTACTAAGTGGCAAGAATAAAAAACATTAAGCCACTGAATTGCCATCTGATTTGTATTCTAATGATTTCTTTGAAACAAGAATGTATTTCTAGAGTGGCATTTATTATACAAGAGAGAAATGAATGAACCCCTTACCTATGAGCATCAATCACTGACTTACGCCTCCCCTAACCCAGGATCCACATCCATCTACAGATGTCAACCTCATGGCCAGAGGGAACCCAGGACAGCCATTTGGGCTAGACTGGGAACACAAGAGCTCTTTGTCCTGAGCATATAATGCCATTAATACTAATCGCTGTAACCATAGTTAAAAACACAGCTTGCTAACTATTTTGAAGTTCACATGTGTAAATCAGCATTTGTATTCCCTCTGAAGTCTTCTTCTGATATTTCAGCATGTTCTGACACTGTCTTGAAATTTTTTCTCAAGTGCCCTGCTTGAAATCTCCAGCTTTCCTGGCGCCTTCCCTCTAGCTGTCTCTTATTTCTCTAGTGAACTTCTGGCAAGTCTTGAAGCCTTCCTGTACACACCCTGGCCAGTTTTACATGTCTGTACGTCATCATGTTGGAATTGCAACTTTGCTGGGCTACACCTTTCCCAGACGGGGAGCTCTCCCGGGGAGAAGAAGACCGAGTCCTTTCCATCTCTCCGCCTTTCACTGGCCCCAAAACCGCTGAGACAGATAAGTGCATGACAGTTAGATGTTTAAAAAGTAAAGAAACAGGTTGCCGAGAATCAAGGGGATCGCTGGACCAGAAGATGAATTAAGCCGCTAGTGGCTTTCAGCAGATGTAGTAAATGTTGAGAAAGAATGACCCGTTAAAGGAGATGAGAGGAGGGAGGTGAAGACAGGTATCTCAGATTCCAGATCTAGGAAGGTTGAGACTCTGATACCATTGCATCTCAATATGATACAAGCAAAGCATAAATCTGATACAAGCAGTGCCTTCCACTCTGTAGGTGCAGTATGATTTTTTTTTAAACAACTGATATCCTTTGAGGAGTCAGATATTAATCACATAAAAATAAAGTCTCTCCAAAACTATGACACAAGTATTTGAAAACTCAAGGTGTCAGAAAAAAAGTTTAAAAATACCCGAAATTCCCAAGCAACTGAGATTCCCTATGAGTCCTGACAGGAAGTGACCCTTGGCTACTCGGTAACAATTTGCATGCTGACTTCCGGAAGCATGTATTCCTGGCGGGGACACAGGTCTACTTCATGGGATGAAAACCCAACGCTATGCTACTTGTAATATTTGCCTGTAACTTCCCATGTATATCTTCCTGCTTCCCACATTGGTCACTTATAACCCTTAATGCCAATGCTATTTTTTAAATCGGTTCTTATCTCTGTTAAAGATTTCAACATAGGCAAGACAGTACAGCAATTCCAACCAAATAACAGTCCGCAAAAGCTAAGATTTCTGTTCTGCTTCTAGCCTATTGGGCTATAACCCTACCTAAAAGAACAGGAGAAGGAGAGGAGAGAGATCGATCGATGAGATTTAATGAGTCACTGTGCAATTAAACACTACATTGTCATGAAGATCAGGCCAAGATGGCAAGCTCAGACTCGGACTTCTTCACTGAGGACATCCACAGTCCACTGCAATCCAGTGGCCTGACTGTCCACCTAAGAAACGGTCATGTTATTCACTCACTGTTTCTTAGGAAATGTTACCGAGTGTCAGACGTTGTCTTGGCTGCTTTTGGTTAAGTAAATGACACATTTGTCCACCAGCGGGAATAGAGTTTAGCCAGTTACTGCGACAACAAGATTCTAGCTGTGATACCTCACAGGTGGAAAAGGATGACCCAGAGAACCCACTTAGCACACTGCTGGGGCCCAAGGAGCCCCATAGAATACTGACTACATCAGCTTAACATAAAGAGCAGATGGAATACAAAGAGCTCGAATTACAGATGCCTAAGACACAGCACTCCACTTCCTTCCTGCCCTGGGAGGCAGGCAGTCAGGAAGGTAAGGGGCTGAGCATCTTTCACTGCAGAAACTCTGCGTGCCTCTGCTTCCAAGATGAGGAGCTAGGTGTTTCCCGGGAATTTCACAGGACACTTTACATCTAATTGGCTAGAACATTTTCACATGGCCACCCAAAGCGACATGAGGTAGTGGGACATGTAGAATGTTAGTTAGCTTTCCTTCCAGCGCTATAAAAAGATCATTGGCATTAACAAGTTAAAGGAGAAAATGTTTACACCGGCTCATGGTTTCAGAGATTCCAGCCTGACTTCAGGCCCTTGGTGGTGCAGAAATTTCATGGCAGAAGGAAGGAGTGGAGGAGAGCTGCTCACCCATGACAGCAGGAAGCAGAGAAAAAGAGGCGAGTGTCACAGAGAAAGGGGCAGGGCTGAAGGGAACCCTTCAAAGCCCACCTCACCCCCACCATGACTTGCTTCTGCTAGTTGGGCCCCACCTTCTAGTAAACCCACTGGACCATGGACTTATCAGTGATTGACCCACTGATGAAATCAGCAGCCTTGTAATCAAATCAGCTCCCCAAAAGCGCATCACCTGGCAACCAAGTCTTCGATGCAATAAGCCTTTTGTGGGACTTTTTAGATAACAACCGTATGATGCGATTTAAGTAAGAAGACCTTGGGCTAGCCAGGCTCTATAGCTATGCATCATGGGGTATGGGCACCGGGGGCAATTAGCAGCCCACCCCAGCCCTCTCCCAGCCCACCCCAGCCCACCCCAGCCCTCTCACTGCTGAATGGATAAGCTGAAGGTTTCCCATTCCAAACCTCCTTTTGCTCATGGTTAAAATGAGAGGACAGAGAAGCTGATTCAAGGACCCATTACAGCTCTGAGAAAACAGGAAGTGAAAGAATACATGGATGAAAATGAATAAAGAGCGTCTTGAGAATCTGTGAAGTGTATGAAATGGGCACCGCTGTACCGCTTGTTAGAAACACACAGCACTCATCCATGCTTGGTCCTTGGAATCAAAATTTCCCCAATGCCACAGTCTTTGCAGCATTTAAACTTGAAGTTTCCTGGCTCATTCACTTTTGATACTGACTTAGCACCATGGGTGACAAAGGCATTTTGTTCCTCTATGTCTTGCTTGTATTTCAAAACTATCCCCATCAAAAGTCGACTCTTCTTCCTTATCCCAGCTGAGCCAGGGAATAACGTAATCAGCTGGTTTCAGAGGAAGTTAGTCAGATCACTGCCCACCAGACCCCACCCAGCTGTGGGGAGATGGGCTTTTCCGACGTATAGTCCTTTAATGCTCAGGTGTGTGGAACTAAGCCAGCTCGCCCAAGGAAAGAATTTACTGATTCGTTCCTGATTTTCTCTGTCTTCAGCAACATTAATGTCTCTTCCAATGCTAAGTAAATAAAAAATGATCTAAAAAACACTTACAGGTCATTTGTCGTAATCCCTTGGACAGAGATAAGGGATCCATCAGAGAAAAATCATAGCTAAACTTAATCAGTGATGACTTCATCTCTAGTTTTTATTTATAGCTAATGCAAATGTTAAAGAGATGTACAGCCATTAATTATTAGCAGGTTTTTTTTATCTCAAAGTACGACTTGAATAAACGTACTTTAAGACACTTAAAGCAGAGGCAGTCTTTAAAAAATGACTAGCTAAAGAGTCCCTTGGGCTGCCTTGAGCGGTTTTCAAAGCTCTAATAGCACTTTTTCCACCAAAGACACACCCCTTGAATCCTCAGAGAGGTACAATAGCATAATTGTTCTTTTAGGTTTCAAGGCCTTGACATATCTGTCAGGAAAAGAATAGCGAATAATAATACCAGGACTATTTTATGCAAATCCCACTTAGAGGTTTCAAGATTTCCCTGAGACAGATTTTGCCCCCTTGTTGACACTCGCATTGTCACATCAGCTTTACATAAGAAAGTGGTTAGAGTTTGCCTTTTGTTAAATAATTCTCATTTTAAAAAAATCCTTAGATAAAGTTAAAAAACAAATACAAAAACAATGAGATGGAAACATCAATTTGGAGATGTATCAAAGGGAAAAACAGTATTCACCAGAATGATTTTTGCTCCCTGCAGCTCATCACTTTGCCAACGGAGCTCTCCTCTAACTTAAACTGCGACGGCAGAGAAGGGGTGTAGAGAAAGATGCAAAATATGCAAATGTGCGTGTTACGTCACCTGGCGCTGTGGCCCATGGGCTTGTTTTCCACAGGTCAGCAGTTCTTCATTCACAGCTCCTCCAGGTGAAAGACACTCACCAGGGGTCACATCTTTAAGGCTGATAAGCACGGCTCATCCAGAGGACCCCTTAGTCTCAGAAGTAGATCAAGTAAGAAAAGCAAACACATAGTGCTAGGGCTAAAAGACACTTGTGGGCTGGTCCACCCCTGTAGCCCTCTGGTGATTCAGAAAATCCTCATCAGGCTCTCAAAATATAGATCAGAATTAAGATCTACTGTCTCCAAAACAAAGATAAAAATGGAAAAAGAAATTCATTCACATAAGAAAAATCTACGTTATTATCTACTTGGCAGCCCACGGAGAAAGAGATCATCTTAACTCATTTATCCATCCATCCATCTATCCATCCATCTATCCATCTATCTATCCATCCATCCATCTCTGTCCATTCATCTATCCATCCATCCATTCATTCATCCAACCATCCATCCATCTCTGTCCATTCATGCATCCATTCATCCATCCATCCAACCATCCATCCATTCTTCCATTCATCCATCCTTCCATTCAGTCATCTTTCCATCTATCCACCCATTCATCCGTCCATCCACCCATCCATCCATGCATGCATGCATGTATTCATTCATCAAATATTTCCTGGTCATCTTTTATGGTGCCTTATACCAAAATGCTTCTCTAAATTGAAGAATGTATGGGACGTGTCCCCTGAATGGGGGAGGGGGACTCAAGAGAGGAAGGAGCGGGTTGTTACTACATCATCAAGCCAAGGAATACTTGGGACCATCACTAGCTGAAAGAAACAAGTAAGGATGCGTCCCATGGAGCCTTTGAAGCAAGCATATTTCTGCCAACATCCAAGTATTTTCATCTGGACTGGGCTGAGTGATCACTATCGCTAGCAGAAGACAAGAGGTGTCACCACATGGGACTTCAGAGAGTTGGTCAAAAAGACAAGAAAATGAGTAGCTTCTGTTTGATCTTCTACAGAAAGTGTCCCGCAGAAGGGAAGGCCAGAGTGGCATTGTAAGAAGTCTGTCGTTAGAGACTATAGTCATAGGAGAGCTGCCAGCTGTATATCTATTCCAAGTTCATAACCAACAGAATTTGGTTATGAAACTGCCATGTTCAGGGGTACAGTGGACTGAATGCGTGTGTGTGTGTGTGTGTGGCCAGAATTAATGGGTTGATATTTCAGCTCTTAAGGTGATGGTATTAGGAGGTAGAGCCTTTCAGGAGATGACCAGGTCAAGAGAGTGGACCACTCAGGAAGGGTTCAGTGTCCTTATAAAAAGGACCCTCCAGGCCTCTTTAGCCCTTCCCTGCACCAAATATGGGAAGGTGACTGTCTGCAGCTTGAAGAAGGCCCTTCGCACAGTTTGACTGGGCTGGCACCTTCATTTCAGAACTTCAGAATATGAAAAACAATTTTCTGTTGTTTATAAGCCCCTCAGTCTACGGTATTGTGTCATAGTGCCTTGAGCTGACTAAGACAAGGGCAACTCGTAGGTAGCAATAGGCGCCAGATTTCCTCCGCATGAGTCACAGACACTTGGAAAGGTCACCACCTCCCACTCCGTTCAGCTGAATCTCAAGGCCAAAGCGGTAGAAACACAGTCAGCTTCCATAAAGGCAAATAACAGACATGACTCAAAGCACGCAGCTCCCTGGAGGCACCTTGCAAAAAGTGGTGATTTTTGGCTTTTGAGAGACTAACAGATCTGTGTCCACACTTACCTGCATCTCCACCTCTCGGGCTATTTGGTCCTGAGTACCACCTCAACCTCTCTGAGTCACGGGGTCCTTACCTGTGCCGTGCAGGGTAACTCCTGCTGTGATAACCTAGCATGACCCAGGCCCTGGTCTGCACTTCACTGGCTCACAGCAAAGGGTGGTTGCAGCTACTGGTCTCAATATTCTTCAGCTGGGCCCCAGGGAGCCTTCCCTGAACCTCAAACACCGAATGCCACACAACAATAGATGCTAAGATTCCACTTTATCCTCACCTGGGTGGGAGGAAACCACTTTCCAGCCAAGAAAAGGAGAGACCTGCAAGCTCATGCATCAATTTAGTGTCTCCCCTGGGGGACCAAGAGGCTTAATGTTTATAAAGTACTTTGAGATCCTAAAAGCAAAGACTTTATACAAATGTGAGATAATCATGATAATTAAACCACTGTTATTGAATACAGCGAGGCCTTATTGTTCCCTCATCCAGCAGTGAGCAAACTCCTGGCGGACTCTTTAGCACACTGAAGAGATAATTTGCTAAATCATACACCACTGCCCTGAAAGTCTTACTCACCTACAGCCAGGGACAGGCTCCCACCACATGATGATGCTAATAGCAGGCCTCTGTGGTCTCACACTTTACAGTTTACAGAGCACCTCCAGACGGCAACTCCCACTCCATGTCAGTAGGACCAGGAGGGATGGAGAAGGAGGAAATCATGCCTGATCGCCAGATGGGGAATGCGGAGGACAGATCTGTCTGAAGGACCACAGTAAGGAGGAGTGGAGTGTCTCAAATCTGGACAACACGCTGGAGCTTTAACCCAGTGTCCACATATTGTAGGTGAGAACGCCGAGTTTCCAAGAAATGAAATGGTCCACCACTGCCCAACGGGGCACCTTCATGCAAAGCAGAGCCCTCACCCCAGCTGAGACAGCTTTTAGCCAGATGGTAGCTTCCAGCCCTACTTGCCTGACAGAGGCCCTCTTTGGACTCTCCAAACAGGACTATGGCTGTGTTGTAAAATGTGGTTCTCACCCTATTCACACAAGGGAGCTCAAGAGGAAGATCGGAGGTGAGTGCTGTTACTGAAAGAGGACTTGTTACATGGGTTGCTCCCAAGAGGTGGGGTGCACAGCATCATGGGGGCTGAAGAGCATCATGGGAGACACAGAGCATCATGGGGGCCACACAGCATCATGTGGGCTGCACTGCATCATGGGGGCTGCACAGCATCATGGGGGTCACACAGTATCATGGGCAGCACACAGGACCAGTAAGTGGGCAAAGAGGTATGGGGGACAGAAGGCGGGTAGGAGTCTTATCATGGTTCCATAGGAGGACAGAAAGGCAGGGTCCACAGGCTTAGGGTCACCTGGTTGGGTTGCTGTGAGCTGTGGGGGAGGGGGGCTGCCCCTAGTGACCTAACACCTGCCCAGATGATTGGTGCCTGGAGTGTAAGAGGCCAATCAGGGAGGCAGCAGGGGTTGTAGGCTCAGAACTGGTTGCTTTGCATATGAAGGCCAGGTTCCCACACAGGTGTATGATTTGCACTCTGGGAGTTAGCCAACACTGGGAGGTCCCAGAGTGGGCAGTTGCCTAAAATATCAAAACATCAAAAATACAGAATAAAAAGACAAAATTCATCTGTGCTGTGAGGGGTCTTAGTGGCCATGGTATCATTTCACAGAGGAGACATCTCAGGTCAGAGAAATAAGATACTTAGGACTCCAAAGTCCAGATGACTTTGCAGAAGCAGGGCTGGCCTCCGCCTGTGCTTGGAAGTCTTCAGCTAATGCTAACCCCTGTGGCTTGAACAGAACCTCCAGGCACCTAAAGTTAGAGGCGTTGGTCCTTGGCATGCCAGCTCCCTTTATGGCAGGTCTCAAATATGATGCTCTAGGAGTTAGGAGCAAGCCCGGTGTTTTTCCATCTGGCCTGCTGTTTCCTGTCTGCTTACACTGCCCACAGAGCCTTCCCAGTACCTTCCTGCCAGGAGACTCTTCCCACAGTGCTCCTTTCCCTGCCACTTACTTCTTCCTAAAAACTGTAGTCATCGCTCAATGTCCGCAAACACACAAAGGACTCCACACTGAGCACTGCCTTTCATGAGCTGAGAATTTTCCAGTTACAGCTGTTGATTGCTTTTGCTTGACTTTGTTTCATAGTTTGTTCCTTTGTCAGAGTCAGCTGGATTTTCCAAGAAAGAAAAGATCTCATTTCTAAACCTTCTCCTCGGAATAGATGCCCCCGGACCCTGGACCTCCTCTGTACCTGCAAGTGTACCATCAGAGCCCGTGGGCCCCGGCATACTTCTTTCCCTGCTGATTTAGAATCTGAAAATAGATTTCTTCTTCCAAAACATCCCTCTCCACAAAGCCAACCCACTGAATCAAACTCATTATCTTAAGACATCTCTGTGGCCAAAGGTTATGCTTTTCAGAGCTATATTAATCTCTTTGTCTAAACAGCACAAGCTTAATTGGTTGCGATCACAGTTGCACTGTTTTGAGTAAAAGGGTGTGATTAATGCGAGCTAAAGATGGTTGGACCGGCAGAGACTGATTCAGTTGCATACACAAACCTATTATCCCCCAAACCATGAGGGCCTGGGAGACCTGCCTCGTGAGCAGATTTCCTCTTGGGACAAACACGGAGCCCTGAGAAGGCTGTGAAAACCCCCAGAGCGGGCAGGGCGCTGCACACTCCTCCCCAGGCTCTGTGCATGCGATGTATGTAGCCGGTGGTGTGGGAAGGAACTGCCTACTGCGCCAGGAACTTGATTTTTCTCCATCAAGGAGAGAGCAACTGTGGCTACTTGCTTTGCCCTGATTAGAATACAGCTTGACTGCTTCCTGAAAAGATGACACTTTGCCTTCTTTTGGTTCCTCAAATTCACCAACCAGCCCTGATAGGTCAGAACCTTGGTCTACCTCTTTGGAGTGCCTTGGTGGACCCCATGCCTCTGGTGCTGGATCCAGTTAAGGGTTCAGAGCAGGAGATTGGAGAGCAAGAGGAAGACAAGGTCAGCAGGTGACACTCTGTCCAGGTCTGGGGACTCCCACAGACACACACCCTTTATGCTTCCAGCCCTAGCTATGGCACTGACCCTAGTTGGTCTCTAGCTTCTTATACTTCAGCTTGTAGCCAAGGCTTTACACACATGCATTTATTTACGCCTTCAAAACCATCAGCTCTGCACTACTCATGTGCCTTGCTACAGAAGAGAATACAAATGCAGGCAGAGGGATCTGCCCACCATGGCCACACTGACCGGCAAGAATCAGGAAATTGCCCCAGGTCATGGTCACCATCCCTCAGCCTTCCACACACATCTGAAAAAAGAGAAAAGGAGAAGGCGTAGCCATACTCAGCCAGGAAACCGGAAGTGGAGTTTGAGCTGCTGAACAAAAACCAAGACACACCAAGAAGTCCAGGGTGGTGTGGAGTAGCAGCGGGAAGGAGCTGCAGGAAGGACTGGGATGAGCTGGGAAGCTGGAGGAGGGTAGAGGCAGGGGAAAGACTCGGAAAACCCAGGTCTTCAGCCTGCAGAGATGCACATGCCCTTGTTTTAATGTGATCTTTCTTGTACCAAGAAACCTACATCTGATTTGCTGAGAGCTTTCATCATGATGGACGCTGAATTTTGTCAAGTGCTTTTTTGCCATATACTGCAATGACTATATCATTTTTGTCCTTCACTCCATGAATATGGCACACCCTATTTATTGATCTGTATGCTATTGATTGACTTGAACTATCCTTGCATCCCTGGGGTGAATCCACCTGATCACAGCGAATGATCTTTCTAAGGTGCCTGAAGCTTTGTTTATTGTTAAGTTGTTGAGGATTTTTGCATCTATGTTTATCAGGAATATTGGTCAGTAGTTTTCTCTGTTCTTTATTTTTCTTTATATTTTTTTCTTTTCATGTATCCTTATTTGATTTTGATATGGGGGGATGCTGGTTTCACAAAATGAGTATTCCATCTTTGTCAGTCTGAGTAGAACTGACATATGGTTTTTAAAAGTTTGGTAGAATTTAGAAATGAAATCAACAGATTTGTTCTCATTGAACACTTGGGGGCGGGCGTATGAATTAGGGAAACAAAGCCTTGTCTTTCCAGGATCAGCAATGACACACACACACATCTGAGATCCAATTTAGCTGGTGCCACAGGACAAAAAGAACAAAAGTCCAGAACACTGCAGAGACAGAAGGTTCTACTTCGTTTGGGGTTGGCAAATGGGCATTTATCTCAGGTGCAGAATGTGAGGGCACACTGAAGAATTCTGAAACCAAAATAAGTAATTTTTGAGTACAACTTTTTTTGAAAAAAAAATCAAAATTATTGTAAAAAATGCACTATGAACACAATATCAAAAATTTAAATAAAGACAGGCTCAGTCGTTTACATTTTTCCTTTTGCCTCAGGCTTCAATAGGGCAGAGTTTGTTCAATTTCATGTTTAGCATTTTGACCTGTTGTCCATCCTGGATTTTTGCATTAATTTTGATTCTTTTTAATGCATTCAAATATTATTTATCTTGATGACAGAGATTTCCAGCGGCCTCTCAGTTTTCCAATCAGGCAAAGTGACTCCCATTAGTGACAGCCCGGCTAGGTGGGGCATTTGAGCCTGAGCTGTCTCCCACAGACCTCTGGTAGCCACAGATATGAAGGAGATACACTTTGCAGTCTAGAATGATCTCTCTTTTGCTGGAGTGGAGGACTGGCCAGAGAAGGTCACTCAAGAGGAGACAAGTTATACCCACAGTAGTTTCGAGGGGTAGCGCCCTAAGAGGTCAAGCACTGAACGGGTCCTGTGATGTGAACCAGGAGCTTTTCTGTGCATGAACGCCAGCTGACTCTTCAGTTCTTGGCCAATTTCCTCTTCCAAATTGTGAGCAGATGCATGTTAAATTAGGATTAATGGAGCTCCTTTGTGGTGCGTTGAATTTGAGCTGTGCACAGTAATAGTTTCATAACACATCATTCAACCTTTCTAAGAGGTTAAAAATTATAGACTTAAAGCTTTAGTTTATTTGTCTACAGTCTGAATGATTCCAAATGGGACTGATCAGTCCACTTCGTTAAAGAAAAACTGGTTAAAAAAAAAAGTGTATGCGCATACCAATGAGGATCTGCACCAGTTTAGAATCCAGTGGCGTTTTTAATGTTAAATATCCAGTTCTTGATAGAATTAGCCTGGGCGGCCCTCACGCACTGTAACCACAGTTTTTGTACCATGTATTTGGGTTGGAGTCTTTGCACATTACTTATTGCCTAGAAAACCTTTAGAGAGGTCTGGACTGAATAGTTATAAAAATTATTGTAATGCATTTTCTGTGCATATGAAATTAGCTCCCCAGACTGATAAAAGGTTGAAAAGCTATTATTCTTTATTCTTCAGTTTACTACAACCCTAAAGTAATAGCATTCTATTAAAGTTTATTGATTGCCCCCACTGTTAACTAGCGAGTTGGTACATAAAAATAAAACAGAGAAATCTGCCATTTCTGCCTCGTTTCTTTGCATAGCACGCATCCCGGGAGGAAGATTTCAAAGGACCCTGGTTGGCTATACTGGGAAGATTCATCAGAGGTTTTGGTTTAATTGTTTATTTTGGTTTGTTGCTTGTTTTTATGTTTCCAAAACATCAGAGTCTTTGAGAAAAACTTACTATAATTTTTTCTGATATTTTTCTCTCTCTCCTTGTGTGTGTTTCTTTTTTTAAGAAAAACCAAAAAGATGGTCTGGGAAGGGTGCTGGATCTGTATCAGAACACCTCTGGCCACATGATCAATCACTCTTCTCTTCCCTTCACAGCACCTCACCATCCCCTGCTAGGTGACAAGCCTTATTACTCCAGGCAGAAGGGCTTTAACAGAAGAGAAAGAGGGTCTACTCTTAGGATGCCAATCAAAACATAGGGAGGCTATAAATGCTGTAAGGAAAACAGCAAGACAAGGGGCTAGAGAGCCATGGGCTATTTTGGATTAAGATGTCAGAAAAAGTTCTCAGGTAGGTAGCATTCCCAATGCCCAGGTGGGAAGCCAGCCAGCCACACAGACATCCAGGCGAAGAGAACTCAAAAGAGCCTCTGAGATCAACAAAATAGCGGCTGAGCCCAAAGGCAGACAACAGTGGCGTGAGAGGTTTGGGGACATCTACCAAGGAGCATGCATTATTGGAGACCTGGGACTGGACTGAGAGTAAACCAGCAGGGAGCCCATTGCTGAGTGAGAGGATCAAGGCGGAGAGGGCAAACTGTCCCTCACACAACCATCCCAGCTGCCCCTGGGCACTGCAGGGTCCTCATGAGCCATGTCAAGGAACCTAGAGAAAGCCAGGGAACAGAGGCAGCTCAGCGAAAGGATGAAGACAGCAGGAGCCCTTGAGTGGCACTGGACCCTGAGGGCAGGGAGGGGCCAGAGGAGCCCCTGGCTCCTCAAGGGACAGGATGAGCTAAGGAAAGGACTTCCGCTTTCATCTGCTGGGGCATAGAGTAAGGATGCACTGGGGCCCTGTATTTACTTTAGCAGGAAGTAGAAAAGGCCAGGGGGGGTTTTAGGGATACAGATGACCCTGTTCTGCCTCCATCTTACATAAGCACAGTGGACAAGATGATTCCTGAATTTCCAAACAGTTGTAAAACTCCAGAGCGCCAAGAGATCAGTAACTTCACACACACCCCAACTACCCTCTCTGAAAAGAACAGGTTTTAGATCTTTCCATACTGTTCTGTGCTTTTACCCCATGAGTAGCTATGAACCCTACATATTGGCAGTGGAAGAGAAATTGTCCCTTAAAAAATAAATAAATTAAATAAAATCGATGCTTTCGCCTCAGCCTGTCCCAGTTTAGCTTTACCCTCACGTGCAACTCTTAAAAAGGAAACCCAGGTTGCATAAACCAGTACTCACCGGAGATGCACAGGACAGGGCTCCCGGGACCAATGGCAGAAGATCAGTGTGAGGTGAGTTCGGCTTGTTTAAAAGGAGCACTCTGGAAGCTTCCATGAGTCCTGCAGGGCAACCGTGGGGGGCTGCGTCCCAGCCTCCAAATAACTGGAAGTGCAGCCTTCTGGTGTTTTAGCTGGTCCAGGAGAAGGGTCTGATGAAGATTGTTCACGCCTCAAGAGTTTGCATCACAACTGGATGGGATGAGCGGGCATCATAGTGGAGGCCGGAAGCGACAGCAACATGAACCCTTTCCAAAGTCACGGAACACCTGCAGCTCAGCTCAAGACTACATTTCCCAGGTGCCTTTGCACTCAGGGTCCGCGTGACCAAGTGTTACCAATGACATGTAAGTGGTTAAACTAGGGAGTAGAGGCAGGGCACTGTCCTTTCCCACATACCACTGGGCAGCTGAGAACAGAGCTCCCCTAAGGGAGGAGCCCAGACCCCTGAAGATGGCACTTGCCAAGCCCCTGCCAGGCACAAACACTCACCACTCATGCTGGTCTGATCCGTGAGCACAAATGAACCGACTTCCATGTGCTGATAGCTGGTGGTGTGGTAGGGCACTTAGCAGCCCCCCAAGTAATACAGGGGTCAGCTGGAAAGGGCGGTGCTGGTGCCTGGACACCCCTAACCCCTGGTGGTTTGATCTACTTAGCACAGGAAGCTGTTCCTGGGTGATGCTGACTCCCCGTGAGAACTCAGGCCTGCCCGTGCTGTGGAGACCTGCAAGAAAGAGCCAAGTCAGGCAGCTTGACCGTCAGTTTGTGAATGAGCGGGTGACGGTGACAGTACTTTCTCCTGGTTTGTAACGGAGATTAAGCGAGATAACGCACACGCATGGTTTCACACCGTCCTGGCTGCCTGCAAAGTGGTAGTCACTATTTTTCTCATCATCCTTATTATGGCTGCTTCGGTGTAACTCTGCTGAACTTGCCATCCAGCGAGGCGCCTATTACGAATGCTGTGATTTCTACGAGTCAGACAATTGTGAGAAAGGTGACTAAGTTCTCAGAGCGGGTCAGACGCAGGGCCTCAACTCCAGATCCGTGCTGAGTTTCCTCCCCCGGTGTGGCACCCCAGCCCTGCCCCGGAGCACGCGGGGCCGCAAAGTCGGACTGACTCAGTTCGGGCCCGAAACACACCCACATGGAAGTCGAGGGAGCGAATTGGCTTTTCCTCCGAGACAGATTTCTTTGTGACAGGCAGCAGGACACAAGGCAGAGACGGCTTGTTCCGCATCCTGTCGTATAAATAGGGACGGGACAAATGGCTCGACTAAAATAAGCACAGGCCCGAAACTTCACCGAAACTGGAACCATATCAAAAGGACTTCGTTTTTTCTATTTCTTTCTCTCTTTTTTTATTATTTTTTGAGGACTTCAAAAGAAAAAAATAAAAAGCCTGTTCCTATTTTTTCTCCATAGTTGCTCTGTCCAAAATGTAAAAACATACAAAATGTGAATAAAAACACTCATTTGGATTAGGAAAAAAAAAAAGTCGAAGAATGTGAAAGACTCTGGTGTGCAGGAACTGCCTTAGAACGATAACTCACAGC
>PVJX010009933.1:0-58939 GCA_004027295.1 Dolichotis patagonum
AGACTCTGATCTGAGATCACTGGGCCTTTTGCCTTTGAGCCTGTGGTGACACAGTATCTCATGGCAGAAGCACTGAGTGGAGGAAGCTTATTTCACTCATGGCAGCCAAGAAGGAAACAGAGCAACAGGAAGGGACCAGGATCCTACTATCCCCTTCAAGGACACATCCCAGTGACCTAACTTCCTTTCATTAGGTCCAAGTGCCAACAGTGCCACCCAGCCTTTAATTCACAGGCCTTTGGAGGACCTTCCAGGCTCAAACCCCAGCAGCTGGTCAGGGTGAGAAACAGCAGACACAGCAAGGAATCCTTGGCAGTGACAGTGCAGATGGTGCCTAGGGAAGGCCAGTCATCCATTTAGAGGTCAGAGAGCCTGGCAGAGCCCAAAGACACAACTTGGATATCAATGAAGTCTCACAGGGTGACTTGCTGTGGATGGGCACAGGTGCACCTCACAACACAGCCTTGAGCCTGTAAAGCAAAGGATTAGGGCAAAAGATGGAGACTTGACAAATCCTCAGTCATCAAGGTTTCAACACACTGTAAATGAACAAATTCCATAACCAAAATTAAGAGAAGAATATTAAAGATCTAGCTAATAAAATCAGGTGCTCTCTCTTACACTTTTGTGTTCAGCAAACAGAAAACAGTTTTCTCAATAACTCACAGATTATTTAGAGAAATGAGCTTATATTAGACTCAGAAAAGAAATCACAGTAGAAGTCATTACCTAACCACAACACAGTAAAAAAAGAATCTATCTAACAAAAATGGGGGAGACAAAAAAATTGGCCAAAGCATTGTTCTTAATGGGAAAAGGTGATGAATATACATTTATATTAGTAGAAGAATGCTTAAATAAATTATTAAGTAAATATTTAAGTGAATAGATCCAAGCTCTGGAATCCTATGAAACCGTTAAAAAAAGAAAAAAAAGAATCACTCTGTTTACCTACTAAGGAGTTGTAGAGAAAGAGAATGCAGTATTGGTAAAGTGCAACAAATTTAGGGATAATGAGTGAGACTGTTCCAAAATTTAAGAAAATTTCTTATGCTGAAAATTTATACAAAGCACATAGTAAAAAAAAAAAATCAATAAATACACCCATCTCGGTAAAACTCCAGAATACCAAAAACTAGGAGAAAAAAATCTTCAAATGTTCCAGGAAAAAAAGCTAAGATACTCTAGGCCCCTGCATCTGTAGGGGATATACTGTTTCAAGACCCCAAGGGGAAGCCAGATGTGGTATATATACCTGTAATGCTAACACTCAGAGGGCTAAGGCAGGAGAATTGCTGCTAGTTTTAAGCTATATAATGAATTCAAGGGCCAGCCTGAGATGCTTAGAAAGACCTTATCTCAAAAAACAATAAGAAAAGCACCATGACAGTCGATCTGATAACTGAGATAGCTACTAATAACTAATAGGGAAGTAGTACACATACCATGGATATGATGGATGAAGGGACAATTCATCTCTTGGGTGGAAAAAAGAAGAACTGGTGAGATTTCATCATTCAACTCAAAATGGCATGCAATTCAAAAATTTTGAACTGTTTATTTCTGGAATTTTCTATTTAATATTTTTGAATCATACTTGACCATAGGTAACTAAAAATCACAGAAATGGAAACCACAGATAAGGGGATACAATCATACCTACCAACAAGTAGACTTACAGCAGATACTTTAAACATCAAGTGATCCCCAGGATATAATGTGATAATGCAGTACTTTTAAAGTACTATATTGGATCTTATTCAATTATTTAAGAAATGAGGTCAAAATAAAACATGTTTAGACATCCAAGAGTAAGAAAGCTAGCTACCCAAATTGAAAGAATTACTAAAGCATGTATTTCAGCACAAAAAGAAGTGAACCTAGGGAGAAAGAGTGAGATTTTAAAAATATAACACTGACATAATTTCTTATTATAATTAACAATCTTCTCTAAATATTAATAATTCTTTGTATAAAAGAAAAAATTTCTCAACTATAACAATAAGAAGATGAGAGAGAATGCTTACTCAGTATGTAATGCTGGTGTGTGAAAGTACTTGCTTATTTTGAAGGATGACAGAGACAATATCTTTAGACTTGCTAAAAACATTTTGAGTTAAATATGGTATAGGTTAACTTTTTTGTGGTACTAGAGGTTCTTTGCACATGAAAGACAAGCACTCTACTACTGAGCTGTATCTCCAGCTTTTTTGAATTTTACCTTGAGACAGAAATTGGACTGGACAGAGTTGCCTAGACTGACCTTGAATTTATAATCCTCTTGCCTCAGTCTCCAAAGTAATTAGGATTGTAGGTATGTGCCAAAAAAGAAGAACATGAAAAGGGAGTGATAATGAGGAACTTATAGGCCTCTACCAACAGAGCCTTAAAATACATAGAGCAAAGTGTGGCAATCTGAAGATAAAGAGGAAACAAAGTCAGATTTGTTTTCTCCTGCTCACAATACAGATCACTTCTGTGGCATTTCTCTCCAGTTTATTCTGCTACAGGCACCAAATGGATGTCCTCTAATTCAGTTCAATTCTGACACCATTTGCCTAGATATAGCATTGGAAGTTGAGGGCTCAGTCCCTAAGACAACCCACTTCCACTTCAGAGGACAACTGCAGGCCCTGCTTGTTTTATCTGTGCTCTTGACCAACCAGGATCAGGGTTCTCATCACCCCTTCTTTAGGTCGAATTAATTTGCTAGAGCAGGGCAGAGAATAGAGGGAAACCATTCTACATGTTTACTGGTTTATTATAAAGGATATTACCAAGATACAGATGAAGGTGCAGTATAGGAGGAAGGGTGCAGAGCTTAGTGCCCTCTCCAGGAATGCAAACTCCTGGGAGTGTTTAACTGTTCTAAAGCTCTTAGAACCTTGTACTTCTGTGTTTTTATGAAGACTACAATGGATGGGCATATCTGAAGGAAACATGGACAAGACTGTAAAAATGTGACTGGACACAAAGCATGTGACTTAGTGCTAACATACTGGGTGGGAAATCCAGTGAAACCTGTCCACCAGAATTTTGTTTTCCTTCTATGTGTAGCCTCCCACTCCAGAGAATGGGACAGAACACCTTTGGAAATAGGAATCCTATAACTTACCAACAGACAAGGAAGGTGTCTTAGTTACTTTTCTCAAAGCTGAGAAAAAATACCAAACACCCAGAGTCAAGGAAAGAAAGGTTTATTTAGCCCTACAGTTTGTAGAGGTTTCAGTTCAGTTAACTGGCTGATTCCAGGAGAGGGTGGCTTTGCAGAAAACAGTTCATGGCAGGCAAAGGTCAGGCAAAGCAGAATGAACAACCAAACTTAACAGTGTCTTTCTGTATCTTTTTAGGCTGCTGGGATCAAGGTAGCGCCAAACAAATCAATGAATTGATCTAGCATCACTCATCCTTAATCCAAGCACCCTTAATCCCAGCATTGGGATTATACACTCTAGATTCGGCAACCTCTAAAAACAGCTCTCTGATCACATGAGGCTTTGGAGAGACATCTAAACACAATCCATAAAATTCCACCCCCAGCTCCCCACAGACTCATGTACATTCCTTTATGCAAAAGGCACCTAGTACATTCCCAAGAGTACATGCTGAAGTCTTAACAATTTCAGCACTGCTGAAAAGTCTAAGTTCCAAGTCTCTTCTGAGATTTAAGGCAAACTTTTAGCTGTGAGCTCCTGTACAAATGAAAAGAAAGTTAAACACTTTCAACATTCAATGGCACAAGATAGACATTTCCATTCCCAAAGGTATAAACAGGAATACAAAGGAATTGAAACCAAAGCAAGTCCAAAATTCAGTAGGGAAAACATTAAGTCTTATAGTTCCACGTGCAGCATCCAAGGCAATCTGTGGAAAGATATGAACTCCAAAGGGCTTGGGTGGTTCTACCCCTCCGGTGCTGCATCCAGTGCAGCTCTCGAAAACTCCTGGGGGGAAGACTGTGAAGAAATGAAGGCAAGAGGAAAAATGCAGAAAGCTGAGGTCACCCGGAGGACTCTCTCAGTGGAGAAAAGAACTGCCACTACCCAATGACTGCAGCATGTTTATTTATAACCTCAGCAGGTTGATGTCAGGTGAAATTCCACTGCCTAACAACTAGATCACCTTTCATGCCCCATGTCCTCAGGGCCAGTTTTCTTGGCTTACCTTGGGTGTTCTAAGCTCTCGGGGCTGGTTCACTTGGCTTGCCTCAGGCACTTTGTGCTCTCAGGGAGAAACAGCTTGTTCACATGGCTTGCCTCAGGCACTCTGTATTTTGGGGGCTGGCCTTGCGCAGTCCTGAACATGTGATCCATCTCCATCTTCAGCTGCTCCCCACACTACAGCACTTCTGGTGGATTTAGCTCTCATGGCTTCTCTGTTGGGCCTACTCTGCTCCCTATTTGTAGTTTTCCTCAGATGATCCACATTTCTGGCTTCTCCAAATTTCTGAGTTCTGCACCACACCTTTGGCTTTATACATACAGCTCCACACACTGCCCTCTCAGAGGCACACTGCATGGTCTCCCAAGCCTTCTTCTGAAATTGTCGTAGAAGCCTTCCTAACCCAACTCTTGCATTCTGCATGTACCTAAAACCAGCACCATGGGGATGATGCCAAGGTCTGATGCCACCTGGAGTGGTAGCCGGGCTTCCCTCTTTCTTGGTTGTAGCAGTTGAGTGTTTGAATTGCTGAGCACTCTGAATCCAATTCTGAGGAACAAGCTCTCTGTGCTGCCACCATTCTGCAACATGGTGTTTTGAGGCTTTCTTCTTGAAGCAAAAGTCTTTCACTTTTGCAATTTTGAGGCTGCAAAGGGTGAAGGCTTGCCGCTTCTTGTGATGCACACAGGCCATCTTTTTTATTCTCTTGTTCCTTCTCAGCAAACAAAGGCTCTTCTGCTCTATCTCTGCAATCCACAGCTTTACTAGAGCTTCCTTTCTGGCCAAACTCACATTTTAAATCATTCTGATGGGCTCTTCATTCCCATTTATGTTGATTTTCAACATAAATCTGGCTAACAGTCCCCAACAGTAGCCAGGCCATTACCTCAACATTAGACTGCCTTGAAATATCTTTTGCCAGATAAATTAGACCATTGTACTCAATCTCAGTCTCAGGCAAAGTCTCTGGACGT
Source organism: Dolichotis patagonum (assembly GCA_004027295.1). Classification (NCBI taxonomy): domain Eukaryota; kingdom Metazoa; phylum Chordata; class Mammalia; order Rodentia; family Caviidae; genus Dolichotis; species Dolichotis patagonum. The sequence goes on from PVJX010009933.1 coordinate 5,136, forward strand.
GAGCAAAATGTAGACAAACATTCTGCCAAGCCATAACACACAGCATCTGGAACTCAACAACCAATGAAGTCCTTTTTTCCAGCAGGAACCTCCTGAGCCTGATCTTTACTGGCAGGATTTCTATCAGCCTTCTGGTCTTCTGAGCTCTGACCAGAATCTCCCACACAGAACAGCCTAAGGCATTTGAACAACATCTTTGAACCTTTCCAAACTTTTCCCACAAGCCATTCCAAAGACTTCTGACCCACATGGTCAGGTATAGTCATACTAATGACCCCACTTCTCTGGGACCAAATTCTGTCTTGGTTACTTTTCTCTCATTGCTGATACAAAATACCTAACACCCAAAATTAAGAAAGGAAAAGTTTATTTAACTCATTGTTTGTGGAGGTTTCAGTCTGTAATCAGCTGGCTCCAAGGCAGGGTGGTATGGCAGAGGAGCAATCATTCAAGATGGCAGAAGACACAAAACACAGCAAGAGTAAAAGAGGAGGAGGAGAGAGAAGACTCTTTCCGTCCCTCATATTGTATGTAGGCTACCCACCCTTGGGTGAGTGTAGCACTCACACTTATAATCCCAGAAATACACAATGAATCAATCATAAACTCTAGCTTCAGCCACCTCTGAAAACCAGACCCCTTTATGCATGCCTGAGGCTTTGGAGGGACATCCAGACACAAACATAACAGAGCTCTTGCATAAAGCTGAGTGAGCTCTAGAGGAGCTCCTTACTCAGTGTATTAGAAAGCTACAAAACACAATCCTTGTCTGAAGGAAAATACAAAAATATTCAAGGTAGAGGGGAGTCTTCCAGAAAGGAAGGAATCTGAACCAATTACAAGCCTGTATTGTGGCTGTGAGTTTCAAATTTACACTACTTATGTGGCACTGGGACCCCACATACAGAAATAATAGGAAAAATAGAACACAAACTTGTGTATCTATGTGAGCTTCCAGCAGAAACAACTTCTGAAATACTCTGAAGCAACATTTGACAGCCCAGGAAGCACAGGGGTACCATAAAAAAGTCATCAATCTTAAATTAGTTTGGATAATTTTTGCTTCCCTAGAATATTATATAGAAACAATAACTCATCCAAGGAAATAATTCATGAGGGGAAAAAATCAGCTGAAAAAACCCAGAAAGAGTAAAACCTGAGATAAGGGCAAAATCTTACTTATGTTAATTTATTTGTTTCCATTGATATTGTGTTTTAAATTATTGAGTAAAAAAAATAAAAGCAACAATAAAGAGAACAAGAAACAACAAAAATACCATGCACAACTAGAAGATCTCCATGGAATTTCCAGAAATAAATAATAGAGTGACTAAAGTTAAAAACACATTTCTAGGGTTTACGAACAGATTTATTAGTAAACTAGGAGATATAGGGATCCAGGAGCTGAATCTAACATAATCACCCAGAATAACATATATGGAAAACATGAGATTGATATTATAAGAGAATAGAGTCAGAAGGTCCCAAACAATATTATTAATCATGGAGACTCTGGCAGAAATGTCTCTCCAGGGCTTGAAACAAAGTCAGGTGCCTTCCAGATAATTTACAATAATGACCTTTAGGCAACCATATCAATGTCAGTGGAAGGTCTCTGGTGCATTCCTCAGTACACTAAGGCTTGCATAAAGCTGACCATGTGCCAGGATCTATTTTAAGCACATGTATATAAACTCATTTAATATCCACAATAATCTAAGAGCTTGATAACATGATTATCTCCAATATATAGATGAATAAACAGCACAGAGTTTAGTAATTTTCTGTAACTATTAAGTGGTGGGAGCAAAGTCAAATCCAAGTAGCCATCTCTAGTATCCATGTTCTCAACCACCATGTTACACTTTCCTTCATACACATGGCTGCCATTTCAAAGGCTAATATTTAGAAGAAAGAAAAGGAATTACTTGAAGAAATTATGACTGAAACATTTTGCAAGGCTTATGAAAGTCATTAGCCCTAACATTAAATAAATGCTTCAACTTTCAAGGAGAAATAAAACTATATACCTTATTATAACTCAGTGTAGATGAAGACTATCAAAACAAAGAAAAACATCACAAAAACAGCCAGAGGGGAAGACATCACCACAAAGGGCTGAGGATCAGAAAAAAACGCAATAGGTCCTTAAAAGGATAAAAGAAGATAACTATCATTCCAAAATTATATACCTAACTCGACTATTTAGTAGTAAATAATATTTTAACGAATTTAGGTTAAGAGAGTTTACACAGGCCTTCCCAGGAAGAATTCCAAAGGCTTATGTAAGCCAGTTGGAAACTGAACATAGAAAGAAAGAGTAGGATGCAATAATCAAAGTTATTGGATGGAAAGAAATTAGCCAGCAGTTTTAAATCACAATGATCAACAATGGTAAATTATTTTTTAAAATTATAGAGTTTTTAAATAATTGGGTGCCAATGTTAGATAACAAGACACACAGTAGGAGTATACTCAAAATCAAAGTATACTGAGATTATTGTCTTGTTTGGGGGAAATGAAGACATTTTTACTTAAATCACATTGTGTCAAATCAACCATGTATATTAAGATAAACATGAAAGCATAAAAAAAAAGAAGATATAACTTCTGATCAGTAGAATGAACAAGAAAGGATAAAATACAATCAATTCTTTAGAAAACAGGATAGATTTTATAAAAGAAAGGGAAGTAGAAAAACATAAAAAAGAATTAAAGATGCATCAGTAATCATGAAAAATGAAAACAGATTGAACTTGCTATGAAAGATATTTATAAAACATGATAAGGCAGAAATGTCAAAAGTAAAGAAAGATTAAAAAGTTGTTCAATAACCAAGAAAGTTGTTTTTACGATACTAACATAAAGAAAAATAAAGTATAATTTGTAAAATATTAATGAAATTTAAAATGTTACACAAATAAAAAGGAAATAATTATCTAGGATGGAGTAATAATCTTTAACTTGTATGCACCTAATAACATTGCTTTACAAAAATATACAAAGTTGATGAAACCACAAAGAAAAATCAACAAATTTATAACCACATTGGGAGAGTTTTACACATATCATTCTGATGTTGATAAAGCATCAAAAACGTTAAAGATAAAGAAGATACATGCTTGTACATAACTAATGAGGCTGAGTTAAAGAATGTACACACATACAAATATACATGTATAGCTGCATCTAACAATTGAAGGATAGGTATTATTTCAAATGTAATGAGAAAAAATGACCTATCCTAAGACACAAATTGTCAACTAAAATTAAATTATCAATATCATGCAAAGTACAATTTCTGACAACAGTGCAGTAAGATTCAAAATTGATTTTTACAAAAGCAGAAAAAATGTCCTTGAAATGTTTGAGTCTAAATAATTTATGAGTCAAATAATCACAAGGAAATTATAAAACTTAGGTCTATTGAACCAATAGTATAATGAAATAATTATGTATATCAACAAATTAAGATTTAATTCAGAAATATATTACAGAATAGCTCAATATTAAAACATCTATTAATATAATTGATTGCATTAATAAATCAAAAGAGAAAAATCATGTTTATCTCCACAGACACAATGAATACAGGGGGTTGTTCTTAATTATTTGTAAACATTAGAAATATACATGATTTTTTAAGTTTTAAAAATCTCATAAACAACATCATAATTAATGGCAAAATATTAAAGTCAAAAATAGAAAAAGGGGGACCTACTACTATTTAAAATCATCCTGAAATCACTTGCCAATATAATTAGAAATAAAAATGAAGGAAAAAGATGCCTTATTTCTCAGCCTATCCACACTCCACTCCTGAGTGCATCCTACATCTACCTCTAACAAATCCTTCTCATGTCTCTTTTTAAAAATTAAATAAAAAGCATAAATAAATAAATAGCAGAAAGGAGTAAATCTTCAAAACCTTGGGTTAGGCATGGCCTCCTTAGATGTCACAAATACAAGGAATCAAAGAAAAAATACACAAATAAGACTGAACAAAATAAAAGACTTTTGTGCTAAAAGAGATACTATGCAGAAAATGATAAAGTACTTGCCTAGCATGTGTTAGCCTTGGATTCTATCCTCAGTATCATAAAAAAAAAGAATAAAAAAGAGGAGGGGGCTACAGTAGCCATGTGGACCACTTTGAGGAAAACAAGAAGTCAGCCCCTTTTTGTGAGCCAGTGGCAACCATGTGGACCATACAGAGCAGTTTTATTAATAATAGCCACAATGTGAAAATAGTCCAAATATTTATCAACAAATGAATGGAAAAAGTATCTGTGATATATACAGATAACAGAATATTATTCATTCATAACAAAGAGTAGCAAGATGGATGAACTTTGTAACCATTTGCTAAGTGGGGGGAAAAGGCAGGAAAAAAAGACCACATATTGAATGATTTAATTAATTAATTTTGTGGAGTTGTGTGTGTGTGTCTGTGTGTGTGGTGTTTCAAGACGATGTCTCACTATGTAGTTCAGGATGGCCTTGAACTCACAGCAACCTTCCTGACACAGACTCCCAAGTGCTAGGATTACAGGGATGTGTCACCATGCCTGGCTGTATGATTTAGTTTATAGGAAATGTCCAGAAAATTTAAATTTATAGAGACAGAAAATAGGTTAGTGGTTGCCTAATACAGAGCAGGTAAGAATGGGGAGTGATTGCTAGTGTCTCTTTGAAGTGATGAGAATGTTCCAGAATGGACTGTGGTGAGGGTTGTACAACTCTGTGAACATACCTGAAGGTACATTTTAAGTGGATAAATAGTATGGTAGGTATTTATATTTGCAGTAAAGATGGTTGGGTGGGGAGGGGGAGATCCCAATCACCATATCTGCACACATGATTTCACTTTCCCACATTTACCACAGGTTAGCTGCTATCTGAGCCAATCTCTCCTCTTCCACCACTTCCACGCTAACACTCTTAAACATTGGCTTGAGTAATTCCCCCCTTCTACTTCAGTTTTTCACATTCAGCTAGATCAGTCTCAACATATAGATAAGCTATAATTTCTTCCATCTTAAACAAACTCCCAACTCTATTTCCCTCAGCACTCATCTCTTCATTTCTTTGCTTTCTTTGAAGCAAAACATACTGAGTTACTCATATTCACAACCTCAAATTTATTTCCTTTCATTCTCTCATAGAACTACTTAAACTGGTCATTTGGTCTACCACTCCACCAAACCTGCTCTTTCCTAAAGCGCCCCTATTGAACTCATTGGCCAATCCTCTGTCCCTGTCTTGCTTGACCTGCCACCAGCATCTGACAAAGGACGTGATTCTGATTCTGTTCTGGTTTCTTCTAACCTCACTGGTCACTTGCTGGCCTCTTTTTTGGTCCCTCCTTGCTGATTTCTTCGTGTTGGAATACTCTAGTTCTCCACCATTGGTCCACTGTTCTTCTCTATCAGCCTTCTCTCCCTGTTATGGTTTAAATATGAAATGTCTCCCACAGGCTCTTGTATTGTATGGTAATTCCTCCAATGGATTAATCCACTGATGAATTCACACCTCAATGGGCTATTAGGAGGTGAAGCCTAGTTGAAGAATTTGGGTCACTGTGGTTTGTGCCTTTGAAAAGAAATTCCACAACCCCTTCCCTTTCTCTCTCTTGGGCTCTCCACCTGCTCTCTTCTTCCAGCCACCGTGAGTGGAGCACCTTTCCTTTGTCATGCCACTCTGCCATAATGTTTCTGCCTTCGAGCCACCAAACATAGATCCAACCATGAAACCATGAGCCAAAATAAATCCTTCCTCCTTTAAGGTGCATATGTCAGATGTTTTGTTCCAGTAGTGGAAAGCTAATATGTTCCTTTACTGACTTCAATCAACCTTATGGCTTTAAAAGCCAGCTGTTTGGATGACTCCTAAATTTGTACCTCTAGCTTTATCCCCTCTCTATAACTCCAAACTTACATACCCAACCAGACATTCAGCATCTGCAGATGGATGTGTATTAGACATCTGAGATACTGGATATTCTTAACCAAACTTTGAATCTAAGCCCCTCCAGAAGCTCTTCACCAGGTGTCCTTCCCATCTCAGGTACGGATAATTTCATCCTTCTAGACGCAACCACCACAAGCCTTCTTTTCCTCATACCACATTTAATCCATCAGGAAATCTTGTTGGCTCCGCCTTCAGCTAGATTTGGAGTTCAGCCTAATTCTCTCATCTCCACTGCCACCACATGGCCTCAGGCTATCATCTCTCACCTCTGGCAGCTGGCCAGGACTCTTGGCTCCTGTGTTAGTCAGCTTTCTGCCACTGTAACCCAGTCTTCAGAAAATTAAGCTAACAAAGGAAAGATTCATTCTGACTCACAATTTCACGGGTTTCAGTTCATGGTTGGCTGGTTCCATTGCTGCTGGCCTATGGCAAGACAGAACATCATGGCAGAGATAGCAGAGTGGAAGAAGGCTGCTTACCCTGTGGCAACCAGGAGGCAGACTGGGAGAGCCTACTCCAGTGGACTTTCTCCTCCTTCTTCTGCTTTGTTCAGTCTGCAAGCCTACTGGCTAGTGTGACCCACATTCAAGGTGGGTTTTCCCACTCAATTTGCTGTCCCATACGCTAACTGTCTCTGAAAACATGCTCACAGACACATACAGATTTACTAATTTCCTATATATTTCTAAATCCAATCAAATCGACAATCAAGTTTAATCCTCTTGGTCCCTCAACATGGAAGCAGAGTGTACCTCTCAAAGCATAGTTTTAATCATGGAATTTTCTGTTCAGGACCCTGTGGTTGCTCTCCACCTCACATGGAATAAAGTAAAATTCCTTACCCCGCCCCATGAAGCCAAAATATGTCCTCTGACTCTTCCCCTGTGACATCATCTCCAGCAGCCCTCACGCTCCAACTTAGCTTCTTCATTGTTTCTAACTTTGACCCTAGTAGAGATCTTTCTGTTGATGCCCCTTCTGTTGATGCCTGGAGCTATCCTTACTTAGACCAGGGTTTCTCAACTCTGACATGATCAACACTTGGTGCTGGGCAATCCTTTGTTGTGGTGACTATTCTGACATTGCAGGGTGTTGTACAAGCATCCCTGATCTCTACCCAGAAGATGCCAAGAATGCCTCTTAGTCATGACAATCAAAAACGTCTCCAGATGTTGCCAAATTCCTGCTTGGGGGCACAGTCACTCCAGGGTGAGAAGCGCTGGCTTAGATCATCTGTGTAGCCCATGTTCTCACATCCCTCACACCTCATATAGCTTTGGTTCAAGTGTTACTTTCTTGGCAAGGCCCACAGTAAATACCTGCATTAATCTGTTTTCTATTGTTATAACAATACCTGAGACTAGACACTTTACAAAGAAATGAGGCTTGTTTAGCTCGCCATTTAGGAAGCTAAAAGGCAAAGGGTTGTGTATTCGTATCTGTTTGGTGAGATGGGTGACACTATGGCGGGAGCATGCATGAAAAAGAGAGAGCAGTCACATGTGGAAACAAGAAGCTAGAGAGAGTCTGGGGCCAGATTCGTTTCTTTATAACCTTTTGCTTTCTCGAGAACTTAACCAGGTTGCACCAAACCACATTAATATCTCCTGAGGGCAGAATCCCCAGTGATTTTAAAGGATCTACCACCTGTCACGATGCCACTTCAGGGACTTAGGTTCCAAAACATGACCCCTGAGGGGGCACACACAAAAAACATCCAAAACATACCACCACCGCATTTAGTTCTGTGACACGTTCTCCCCACCGCCCACTCTAAAATCCACACTTACTACCATGCTCTGACATTATATATTTTATTTATTAAACCTATTTGTAGTGCTCATTATCTGCTTCCCCTGCTAGGATGCTGTCTCACAAAGGCTGGGGTCTCTATCAGCTTTGTTTCCTGATGTACCCTTCAGTGTCTAGAGCAGCACCTGGCATTGAACAGATCCTTAATGAATATCTGATCAGAAGCTCAACACAGTAACACATAACAAATACAGCAAATAAGACTATTTCTGTATAAACTTATCCCAAATTCCTCTATAAATGAAGCACAATCCCAATACAAAGCTCTACTGGATGTTATCTGAAACTCTGCCTCATATACCCAAAAGGCACATAAAAGAATTAAAATGTAATATCACACAAGAATCATAACAAGAGGAGGCTTGCCCTGTACAATATTAAAAATGTGTTCATAAGCTACAATAATTAAAATCACGGGTTCTGGCACTAGAATAGATAGACCAGAACAGAAGAATCCAGAAGCATCCCAAGTAAATATAAGAATTAAACCGATGATAAAGTTGACATTTAAAAACTAGTGAGCAAAGAGTGAATGTTGAAAAAATGGTGCTAACACAACTGCGTGGCCATTTTACATCTGCAGAATAGCACCTTATTTAGAAATATGGAGGTCACAATACATCCTGGGAAATAGCTGGAAAAGTCACAGATGGCTGCCCCCGGGGAGCAGGAAGGAAGGGGTGGGAGGGATGAGGCAGGACTGCTGAGTTTGTTTTAAGTGTTTTGTTATTGATGCCCTTTTAACTGCAAACAAATACTACTTTGGTAGAAAATAAAAATTATGTTTTAAAAAAGCGATAATCATGCTCCTCTTTAACCTATCAAATTGTCAACGATTTTTTAAAAAGCAAAGACTCCCAGGGCTGGTGTGAGTATGAGAAGAAATGGGCATGCTCACGCACCGCTGGGTCTTTCTGGAAGGTAATTTGTCTGGAAGTATTAAAAGTCTTAAAATCGTGCCAACCCTCTGAGGCAAGACTTCCATTTCTAGGAATTTATCCCCCACAATGACACAAAGGTATACAGCAAGAATATGCACTTCAATGTTCTTTAAAATTGAGAAACAGAAAAAATGAAAACCACCAAAATGTCCAACAGGGAACTGGTTATATAAATTATGATAAATTCATGCGAAGGAATGCAGTGCAGGTGTCAAAAGCAGACTAGAAATAGATCCATTACCAGGGAAAGGTGTTCATGATATATAAAGTGATTAAACAGGTTATGTGCAGTAGGCATAAAGATTATTGCATTTTTATAAAATGAATGTGACTTATGAGTTTATAAATATAAAGTGATATAAGAGACCCTCTTTTCGTAACAATTTATGAGAATGCACGATCCAGAAGGACGTGCTAGATGAGGCTTTAATGCTTTTCTTTTTGCTCTTGGGAAGGCATTTCTACAGGGAATTTCTAAAACCTAGGAAGGGGAGCCGTAATGCTGAGAGGAGACCCCTCAGAAGTGAAGTAGGGTCTCCAGGAGGCTCCTCTAGTACCCATCCAAACAGCTCCAGGAGGAGTGGCCCAAACAGACTCCCAGAAACCTGATCCCCCAGAGGCAAGGACTTCAACACCCTTTCCAGCAAATGGGGACATTGTAGGACAGAGGCCACAGTTGGTCAGTGCTGAGCCCAGTGGCTCTTAGCCATGGCCTGTGGCCCTGGTGATTATGGTCCCTTTCAGCTAGGTTCTATGTACCAGGCCTTCATCTCCAGGTAGGGATTATCTACCTTGCCGATAGGTAGGGCTTTGGGGCTCTAAACGCCTCAAATCCAAAAGCCAAATGCAATTCACAGACATATAGTTTGGTCCGTGTCGGACTGTGACTTTAAAATCTAGGACATACTCTCCAAACTTTAGAGAAGATGAGAGTCACATTTAAAAAAAAAATCTATTTGACCTTGAATATTTGGATACCTGGCCATCCCTTTGCACAGATGAACTGAGTTTTAATGTCCATTCCCAAAGGGACAGGTAGCCCAGGGATCCCAGCCCCCGCCCCCACTTCCCCTGAAGCCTGGCCCCTGGGACAGCTGAATTTCCACCCTACACTGCCCAAGTGCCTGTCCTGACCTGCCCCTTTGGCTCATGGAGGATGCCTTTGCAGAAAATCCCTGTGACTCCCTCCCCATACTGCTTCATCAGAGTCATGGTCCATCCCAGGCTGACAGGTGACAGCTTAGGTCCAGGGGAGCCTTTCTCTCTGTTACTGCTCAAACCCTGCCCAGGGATACCCCGACTGAGGCTGTGTAACAGTCAGGACTCACCTGGCACTGGTTTGGGAAAGGAGAACCTCCTGGGAGCTGTGAGTTTGGACTGAGTTCCCTGGAAACTCAGAGGTATAGATGGCAGCCAGTTGACCATGCAGAAATAAAATATGGGCAGAGTGACAGGCTGACCCTAATGCCTGACAGCTGGTCCCACAGAGTTCTCTGGGGCTGAGAGGGACCTTCAGAGCCACCCCAAAAGGCATCAAGGAGGCTGAGCTTTTATACTCTGTCATGCGCCAGTCACTGTGTAACAGGGACTTTATGGTTAGATCTCTAGAAACCTAATGGACAACTAAAAGAAGGAAAAAGCTTGGTATCTCTGCACTTTGTATGCCTCCCATATTTCCTGCTCAGCTCTTCACACACGTGTGCTAACGCTCAGGTGGTGTCTGTGATAATACAAGATCTAGTAGCCTTAAAGTTATCTCACCTGTCTCATCCCCCTTCAAGGCTGAGACACCAAGTCAAAAGTAACTAAGGTAATTTTGCGAGGACATCTAATTGTCAGCTTTTAAAACGTCCAGTTCCAGATCCTCTGGGGCAATGCCTAGAAGTTCTGAGTCACTGTCCTAAAGCTGCAGTCACCTTGGACTCCCAGACAAGCAGAGCCTCACAGAGCACTCCATGATGAGGTCCCTCCCCAAGCAGAAGCAGTTACCCCATGACGGGAACTGCAGCTGCCTCCCCAACAGAATCTGCCATTGCATAATGGGAACCAAATCACCCACTCAACGGATGTTGGCTCTCAGAACACCAGAGAAATTGTCCTGAGAGTCCATTAATTACACCTTGACTTGATCAAGATCACCTACGATGCCAGTTATGCAACCCATCAACCCTTCCCTTTGTTTCCCTTTTCTATAAAACCCCAAAGTACTTGTCAGCTCCCAGAGGACAAATGTTGAACATTAAAGGCTCCTTTCCTGCCCTTCATCACTGCTCATCTCCCAGGCTGGAGATTTGGGATTGGTGGTCAAGCCTGACCAGTTGGGACTGCTAGAGCTGAGGCTTTCAACTTAAAACTCTGAAAACAACTGAATGCAGGATAGTGTCTGACCTGGAGCAAGGAGTTCCTTGAGGCCCAGAACAATTCTTACTGGGGGCCAGCTCTGGAGCATCTGTGACAGATATTCCCAGCAGGCCTGTGGGCCTTGAACTGAAGAGAGTCTGGGCAGAGCAGCACCAGGGCCACCGCCCTAGGGGTCAGTAGGGAGGTACCCTGGGGGTGGAGTGTTAGACATGAGCCCCGCAGAGCCACAAGAGGGCTACCTCACTGGAAAAGAAAAGGGCCAGAGGTGCCTTTTTCAGCAAGGCCACAATGGGAGGACTAGAGAGGAGCACACTGAAATTCAGTCACATCCCCGGCACTTATTTGAAACAGAACATTAATTCTAACTGTCATTAGAGTCCATTTCAATTTTGTAATAACATAAAAAGTTAAGAGTCTAATTTATTCATACAAATCTTGTTAGCATCCAATTTCCACATAATGTAACATATTCCTTAAAAAGCTGACAAAGCAGGAGAAATTAAAAACAGTAAAAAGAAAAAAAAAGACATTCAAGGGCTGTCACTACCATACAGCAGCCAAAGGTGAGGAGGGGGACACCAGGGTGGCTCCAGAATGGGCTGGAAGCTTAAAACAAGAACCAGCAGAGCTGGAGAGGCAAGCTGAGCCTGATTCCCATCACGGGGCTGCTGGAAAAAGCAGTGGCTGCCATTACACCCCACCACATCCTCCAGACACTGGGGGACTCCTTCACACCACTGCCACCTCCCACACTGTCCCAGAGTCCAGTCCCTGTCCTTGGATTCCCCAGACAGCTCCTGAGCACTTCCCTCGGCAAATTCCTCCTCGAGAGCCTGTAACTCCTCTTAATTACACATTGCAGTGTTTGCATTAGATAGCTGTCACCCTGTAATTTACCCATACACGGGTTTTAATTGTACATTAATCTTTCCTACACGCCACTCCCCTGCTAGAATCTGTAACAGCAGCAGTTTGGGCCATTTTGTTTATTCCTCAACCAAAAATAGCTGATGAATGTAATTGCACGATGTCCCTCCTCCTTTTTTTCCAGGATTACCTGCTGTGTGCTAGGGCTGCAGAGAGGCTCCTGTCACCTGTAAGCCACCTTGAAACACAATATTTGACTGTTTCGTGGCTGACATCAATTTCAGAGGAAAGGTCAGTGGCAACAAGCTGTCTTCAGATCACCTGCCACACGCTTTCTGGGTGTCTGTGTACATCACTTCACTAAACTCCTGCCTGCTGGGCCTGGGGAGCGCTCCTTTGGGGACAGAGGGCAATGCAGGAACCTAAAAAAACCACAAGCATGAGGAGGTTCCAAGGTCACTTGGAGAACCACGAAGGAGAACTATAAATTACAAAGCTCTGGATGGCTGCCAGGGCCCCAGGAAGCTACATTTAGCATATCATTCTCCCAGCAGCAGGATGAAGCCTTAACTCCCTTTCCAAGGAATTTGAATGGAATTTGTTACAAGAACATTGTGATTGAAATATCACCAATTGGCTTTTCATGACAACTCAGCAATAGATTGCAATTGCAATGGAGAGCCAGGGTGTGTGTGTGTGTGTGTGTGTGTGTGTAGAAAAAGAGGTGGCTGTTTTGTTCAGCTGGCCAAGGTGGCAGAGTAAGGGAGACCCATACAATATTTATGAAATCCAGATGAAGCCCTATGCTGGCAATGAACTGATATCATAACACAGATTTCAAAAAACGCCTTGACATTTGCCCAAGATCAAATTTCCCCTTGCAAAAACCCAGGAGACTTTGTGCTGACAGCGGTCTGCGCTCTTCCCCTTACCCAGCCCCCACCTGCAACCTTCCCTCATTTAAGCCCAGTTAATTAACACCAGGGTAGGAGGTGGCCTGGGACTGGAGTGATGGAGACAGAGTAGAATAACAGCCAGCAAGGCCGTGTCTTCTTTGTGCAAAACATTAGCGGTGCTTTTCGACAGTGAAAGACAGGAGGCCTGTCTTTCTTTCTTTTTTTCTTTCTTTCTTTCTTTCTTTCTTTCTTTCTTTCTTTCTGTACTGGGCATTAAATTCAAAGGCCTCTGCAAAGCTATACTCCTCAGGCATTTTAACTTATTTTTGAGACAAGGTCTCCCTAAATTGCTAAGTTGCTCAGGCTGGGCTCAAACTAGGAATCCTCCTGCCTCAGTCTCCCAGAGTGCTGGGATTAAAGGCATGCACTAACACAATCAACTTTAATCATTCTCATTGTTAAATACTTCCAGATGTGTGAAACAAAGTTTAGGCAATCTCCTTAAATTGACAGGGCTGGCTGCAGTGTAGTTGGGCAAAGAGACACAGCTGTGATCCATTATAGAACAGCCCAGGAAACAAAAAGGAAAGGAAGAAATCTATGTCCCTGAGGGCAAAGATCTCTTGTAGGTGCAAGCCTTTGATTCCTTCTAGGACACTCTTGGAGATGGAAAACCAGATAGGAAGGGGACATTTTAGCCCTCTCAGAGCAAAGTACAGGCTGTGAGTCCTCAGCTCTTCTGTGGCCTGAAGAGCCACAGAAGAGAAGTAACTCAGCAGATACAGAAGACAATCATTTCTAAAGCGGTCATTTATGGCATGTGATACCCCTAGGGTTCCTTCTGCCTCTGGCCATGGCTTTTGGAGAAAAAGACTCTCAGGACAGATACCAGGGACCCAAAAGGATGACACATGACATACTGCAAGAGGTCCAGGGCTGACGTACCCAGATTGTTTATGAGTCCACAGCAAGGGCGATTTACGTGGTTTTTGATAAACACTTTGTATTCCATATCCTAAGAGAAGCAGAATACTTGTCAAGCATGCATCTTTATGAGCTGTCCTCCTATAAAACTTGCATGAAAGGTCCGTGCTTAATGTTGGTTTGGCAGTAAATTGGCGCCACGCACGGGTCGGCTGCAACAAATTAGCATCGACCCGTAAAATGTTACTGAATGATTCCTCAAATCTGCCAAGTCTTCAAATCAATTTTGCAAAAAAGTCATGATTTTTTTAAAATTTTGATAAACCTTTCATATTAGTTATCACAGAAGAGCATAAACCTCTCTAATCTGTCTTCCCACCAAAAAAATAAGGTGTTTTTTTTTCTCAAACTGCTTTTAGCTCTCCCATCTTTGCACACCCGCCCACACAACACATAAACAATGTGTGTGCCGTGGATTCATTTGTTGCCCTATTTTAAAGTGACTGATACTTGGCTCATACTGTCCATGCCCTGTGTTCCCAAAGCTTCACAGAACTTCTTCCAGTTCCAGTACACAGTTCTCCATCCTGGCTCTGTGCTGCCAAGTTTGTCTCTTCCTGGAATCCTCTCTGGGCTCTCTAATGAACCTGACCATTGCTTTATGTCTTTATGTATCATTTCCTGGAGAATCAGCATTCTTCCTTCCCTGTGGACTTTGCACTGCTGGCCATGGTCAGCACTGAGCCATCCATGAGGAACAGTCTTCTCCATAACCACCTTGGAGATCAGCCCAGATCTCCCTCCTACAGATGCTCCAGCCAGAATCTGCCTCCCTCCTTCTTCAACTTCAGAGAGCTCAGCCACCCCATCATTCACCCCTGGTTGCATAAGGGTTGTATGTAAAACTGTGCCCCTCCCATGAGACTACAGCTGGCTCTCAGAACCACAAAGAGAGCATAATCTCCATCTGACTCCAAAGACTCTGACCCAGCATTCTCATTTCCCAAGCAGGCTGCTATCCAATGCACTCTGGCAGACTCGAGGTGAAAGGGGACCAGCCTTAGCCAAAGATAGGAGGCTTTATTGTGGCTAAGTACTGATGGTGCAGGAGTGAATGAGATAGTAATGGATGTGGCTCTCTGCCTTCATTTGACTGGACAGCATGTCAACTATGAGAAGACGACACTGAAAAAGCTTAGGAGGTTTGTGGCACGGGGGTAGAGCGCTGCTTTCAGGATAAGGTGGGGATAAGGGGGGATAAGGTAGCTGTAGGCTTCTGAAGAGCTATTCAACAACAGTACACCCTACAGGGTGAGGCCGTGTAAAGGATGCTCTTCAATGGGCAGGGCCTGGAGCCCTGTGGGTGGACACAGCCACCAGGGCCATGACTGCTGCTCAGTTGGCAGTTGGCTTTGGAAAGTATGGGCTCATTTAGAGGAGCAGAGTGTTACCACAAGGTATCCTCTACAGATCCAAAACCTGACTTCCAGAACCCTCCCCCACAGCAACCCAGTTCACCAAGAAATTCCCATCAAGTCAGCTGGGGTAGGAGAGGCTGAGGAGGCCAACGGGAGGCCCTTCTCCTATAGGCCTTTATTCAGTGGTCATTCAGGGGCTCCACTCTGTGTCAGGATCATCCTAGGCACTGGGACAGCCTCAAGACTGACGGCATCTACAGAGGGAAAGAAAGAGGAGCCTGTAGAAAATAATGGTTCGGGGGCTTTCTGGTGATTCTGGGGCTGGGGCTAGGTCTAGTGTCTGCATCTTAGACTCCTGTTCCCTGGGTGATTTCAGAGAAACATCTGTTAACTCTAGTCCCTACCTTCAAACATGGCAGATTCAAATTTGTTGAGCAAAAGGAATCAAATGCACATTTAAGAATCCTACCATTTGCCAGGTGTAGTAGCATATACCCATAATCCCAGCACTCTGGGAGGCTGTGGCAGAAGGATCAAAAGATTGAGCTCAGCCTGGGCAACTCAGTGACTTAGCAAGACTCTGTCTCAAAATGTAAAAAGGACTGAAAATGTAACTCAGTAGTAGAGTGCTTGCTTTGCATGCATGAGGCCCTGTGTTCAATCTGCAGTAACACAAAAACAAAAGAACAAATAAAAAAAGATTCCTACAATTTTGGGATGGAAGTGAATTTTCAGATTTGTTGAATAATGTGTTCAGGTTCAAAATATCTTTGGCAACAAGTAAACGGTATTAGTCATCTGAGAAATAAAATTAAAACCGCAGCGTGATAGCTCTACGTACTCACAGAACGGCTTGAACACAAAGACCACCAACAAAACATTTTGGAAAAAGTGTGCTGCAACTAGAATTCTCATACACAACTGGTGAAGTGGGAGCTAAATCAGTACAACCATATTAGAAAACAGTTTGACAGAGTCCAGCAGATGCACACCCAGCAATGTGACCCAGTGATTCTCTCCTAAATCCATCCATATCATAAATGTGTACATGTTCCCAAGAAACACCTGGGAAAATATCCATAGCAGCACTGTTCACATTAGCCCAAAACTCTAAAACACAAATGTCAACAGAAGGATGGGTAGATAAATTAGGGTTATAGCCACACAATAGAATTGCATTAATCAGCTTCATGTTACTGCAATGAAATACCTGAGACAAGTACCTTATAAAGAGAAAAAGATTTATTTAGATACTTCTGGAGGATTCCATTTGAGACTGGGTAGCCCCATTACTTTGGGCCTCTGGGGAGGGCACCAGGTGGCAATGGCATGGAGTGCATTTTGGAGCAAACTGCTCAAATCATGAACCAGAAAGCAGTGATAGGGAGAACTAGAGGCATTCTACAATCCCTTCTTGGGTGTGCCTCCAATGACAAGGGCCTCTCATAAGACTCTACCTCTTAAAGGTCCACAGCACCACCCAGTAGCACCACCCTGGTAACCAAGCCTGAAATACATGGATCTTTGGAGGACACTCATCCAAATGAGTATAAGCAGGAATCCTATAGGATAACAAGAATGATTGTTTGTTACCCCCATTCAGTAACAAAGTGAATGAATCTCACATACACAGGCTGACCCAGACACAAAAAGCATTTGTAGCTTATGATTCCATTTCTATCAAACTTAAAAACAAGGAAAATGAATCTATTCCATTAGAGGTAAGGACAGCTCTGGTGGATGGGAACCAACTAGAACAGGTCACAAGAGGGACCTAAAGTGCCAGTCACATTTTTATCCTTTCTTGGGTGCAGGAAACACAGGCATTTCAATTCACGGATATGCATTGCATTGTACACTTATAATCAGTGTGCTTTTTTGTATCCATACTATACTTGGAATAAAAGGGTTAAAAATGTAGTATGAGCAAAAGAAACAGCTCAGTGTTCTAGCAAGTGTGTGGCCGTAGGTTAGATCCCAGGATCAGAAAAAACTTTTTTAATTACCATAATAAATGCGTCACTAGAAGAAAAATGTCTTGTTGGGAAACTGCTTAGAAAAAAGAAAAGGACTCCAGGGGTCATTAGCCAGCGGGGCCATGGACCTCCTAAGCCTCTGTTACCAGTTTAGACACCTGACCAACATGCTTTCTGGTACCAAGATGGAAAGAACTGAGCTTCAGAGAGACCAGATGGGAGTAATAATGATGTTAGCAACTGCTATTTATTGCAGGCTATCTGTCATGCACCCTGGCTCTGGCAGGTAGAGTCTATTGTTATCCTTGTTTTATAGATGAGGAAACTGAATCCCTAACCCATGAGAGAACCAAGTGGGATTTGAATGCAGGCAGTGGGACTCTGGGTGTCAGCTTCAGTCACAGCCCGAAGTTGGCTGCCTGGGGTAGGATGCGAGGTGAGGGTGGTTGCCATGGCTGTCCACTGACATTTAATTCATGGAAGAGGGAATGGAGGAGGCTTAAATAATAGGCATAGATTGTGCTTTCACAGGGATGAATGGTCATGAAATTAAATTTGCAGATGAAGCCAAACCTCGTGAGGCCCCAAATCTAAGCAAGAAACAGCAAGATGGACCCAACCTGCAGAAATGCGATTTACCAAGCACACCAAGGCAGTAATCCATGCTAAATGACTTTCCTGAGGAAAAGGCATGCCAGGGGCTGTTGTGAGGGATGGCAAGGCGGTGATGTCTCCTGACAGCAGGCGGCCACTGCTCCAGCAACAGGCCAGCCCCCAACACAACAGGGAGGGGAAATCCAGCTGAGATCACAGCACCACATCGCTTGCAACTTGGCACTAGTCTGTGCCAAGGGATTGGAAGACATGGGAAGCTGAGAGACTTGTCAAGGAGTAGACTCAAAATTGGACAGATGTGCATAAGGAAAGAGGTAGGGTGGGCATTCCTGGAAGAAACCATACACCAGTGGGTGAAGGTTTCCAAAAGAACCCAGAACCTTGGCCTCAGTAAACCAGAGGCTGGAGGAATCACCCACTGCCTCAACCATTGTAGACAGAGTGCCGGCTTTGAGCACTAGTTCAAGCAGTTGAAAAAGAATGGCTCTAATAGCCCACGGATTTGACCAGTGCAGACAGACTGTGGCAATGGAGTCTGGAGCTCAACCAAGCATCAGCCTGCATTATGAACTGGGACTCCGTCTGTGTAGACGGAGTGCCTACTTTGTGTATTGACTCAACCAGTGTAGTCACACTGCACTGGATACTGGGACCAACCACCCCAGGTCTGGGAGACAAAGCCCAGTGGGCCAAGCCAAGCACTGAAGAGAGGCTGGTGCCTGAGTAAAGCTTAGTTACAGGGGAAAAAAATCACTGGATCTAGAAAGAGTTTGAGAGCACTGAATCTTGTGCAAAGATCTTGTAGGGGGGTGGCAAGAAAGTCTTCCCTGAGACTATCAAGAAGGTTCTGGTACTCATGCCCTAGACTCGGCAAGTGTAAATAGACAGCATGTGCCCCATACTGGCTCCCCCAGTGTGGATAGATTGCCTGCTTCAGTTGTTAAGCCAGAGAGGACACTATGTATCAGGCCAGCACTGTCCATCCCACACACTGGCAGGCCCAGTGTAGACGGGCTGCATGCATCAGGCACTGGCTCTGGCAGGATAGACAGACTGCACAGTTCAACTCTCCCTGCTTGCAAACAAGCAATCACAGAGAACCAGGCTGACACAGACAGACCAAGCAGCATTCATGCAGGCACCCTGGTGGGGGCATTTGCCCAGCTTCCTCAGGCCAGCTCAGGGCTCTGCACAGGGGAGCACCATAGTCAGTATTCACTGGCTACCTTGCTGCTCCCTTCAGGCACTGCCCCCTACTAGCAAGGAAAGTGCAGCCCTGGACCCCATGGCTGGAGCACTCACAAGTTCTCAGTGCTCACAAGGCCATCCAGAGAGATGAGTCAGCCCCTCAGCACAGGCAGCCTTGAAGGTGGGGACAACTTGCCTGTCAAACATGAGTCAATCTGTACCCACGCTGGGGACTGCCAGCCAAAGGGGCTCCTATGTGTCACTTTCCTACTATGAACATCTGAACAGGCCCAGTGGTTCGAGGACAGCAGCAAAACAGAGACATGGCCAAGACAGCCCACAAAGAGAGAGTAGCCTCACCATCATCAAGTAAAGAGCCCAGGGGCTGAAATCAGCCACACAGAGGCCAGGCATCAAAGCATGGATCTGCACCTCCTAACATCATCTCCTTGCCTCTCTGTCCTCGAGTTTGGCCCAGCTAGGGAGCAGTTGGCTGAGGCCCAGACAGAGTGAGGACAAGGTGACAGCGACCTGGGTTGTTGCCTGCAGCTCGGCAGCCGCTCAGCACAGGGCCTGCAGCCAGCAGTGTGGGCACAACGGGAAGCGGGGTGACTCACAGGCCTGCTCCCCCACCCCAGCTCTGGAAGACAAGCTTATGTTGGTAGGGAAGTTCGGGCCTGAGTAGACCTGCAGACAGCCACAGGAAACTCACTGACATCAGAGGGAGCTGGGGCACTCTAGGCCATGGGCACAGGCCCTCAAAGAGAAGGCAGAAGCAGGTACAGATAGACTCCTACAGGCAGGAGGAAAAGGAGGAAGAACTGAAAATGAGGGAAGGACATAAGAGAGTTCTTTTTAGGGCAGGCGCCAGCCAGCTGCCAGGTTAGATCAAGTGCATGGCAGGTGAAGGACCTACTAAGGGGACCAGGAAGCTAAGTGGATGAAATATAGACTGGGGCCACCCTAGTTAGTAGGCCTGTGGACAATCAAGTCCAGCCCTTCCTCTGGACCAGGCAAGTTGGTATCAGAGCCCAGCAAGTGGTTTCATGCAGGAGGGCTGGGTCCAGGACTCAGCAGATGAGAAGTAGTACCTTGCCCCACACCCCTGGAGAAAGTCAGTCCTGAGTAAGTCTGGCCCAGCCAGGGAGTGGAAACCAGAGGAAGAAAAAGACAATAGCTCTGGCCTCTGGCCACCTGTCTTCAGCACAGAGCTCTGGGTGACACAGAAAGGCAGAAGAAGCTCACACACTTCTAGGACAGTTGGAAAAGAGTGGGCAGGAGACGGGGTACAGAGGCACAGTTGTACAGCCAGCCATGTGACCCCTGGTTCTGGGAGGACAGAGCATGCCTGGAGTGGACAGGAGCTCAGGCACCCCAGGGGACCCCGCCTCAGGGAACCAACAGCTCCTACTGGTATCCCACAAGTGATACCCCAACCACTTCACTGTCTCCCCTCCTGCATGCAACCCAGCACCAATTCCTGTGGGATTCATGGGCACTCACTTCTCCTTAGAGCCAAGGTCGTCTTTCTCCAGGATCACTCAGCCCCTCTTCACTGGTCTTCTTACTCTGTTCCAGTGTGTAGAATAGTCTCAGATCTCAATGCATCCAGCCTCAAATGCCGTAAGTGATCAAGTTTTCAGCTACCTCTTTCACTCTACCTGCCACAGGGGCCTCCCATGGCTCTTGGACAGAGATCCATGCTTTCTCTCACATTCCATTCACAATGACCTCTGTGCATGCCCTTACCTGTACCTGGAGTGCTTCCTCCCTTCCTCTATCCCTCCCACCTCTTCGTGCTTCAAACTAGCTCCTCCTTCAGATCTCAGCTGAACAGTCAGTCCTCCTAACCCCTTGGTCCAAGTCAGATTATTTTATCATGGGTCTTATAACAACCTAGACATTCCTTTTAATTCTCTGTCAAGCCTGGAGTCACACAGGCTTTGGTTTTTGTTTTTACTAATGTCACTCGCAGAGAATGAATCAGTGAGTGATGAATGAATAAGGGAGAAATCTACCAACCACAAACCCCACAAGATCAGGGGTCTGTTCTTATTTTCCTCACCTTCTTTGAGGGCCTGGCACAGTGACAGACACTTAATATATGCTCAACAAACATTCATTGGTAGCAGAAGGAAAGAGCGTAACAGCCAGGCTGGCCCTCAGAACATGGCAGAGAGAGTCATTTGGCTCCAGGTTTCAACGTTGACAATTCCAATTTAGTTAAAATAAATATCACTTTCCAGGGCCAGCTCTGGCCATGGTTTGGTAGGAAAAAGGCATCATGCCCTCAGTCACCAGCCCCCCAAAATGCTGATTCTTTAATACATAGCTTAGCACGTGGGGAGCGTAAATGCCAGATCCAGGCAGCTGGTCTGGGAAGGCAACTGTGTCTGCTGTCCCCAGCCCCAGCCCTGCATGCAGACAGACACTCTCTGACATCTCAAGAGGTAGCCCTACAGAGGGTCAGGGCTGCTTCTTGGTGTCAACCCACGGCTTTCCCCCATCTCTTGGTGGCTATGCTACACTCCTAATTCTGGTAACTGCCCAGGAACAAGCCCAGCAGATGTGCCAGATCACAAATGACAGGCAGTTTTACACAGGGTAAAAGTCACAACTTTTTTTTCCATGACCAATTTGTAAATCTCATCTGCTGCCACAGTGATTTACTGACCATAGGGTCATATATCCTTCAGTTGATTAGAAATGAGTGGTACTTCCCGCACCCTCTGTCACCTGAGCTAATGAAGCTGTTGTCTAAGCCTCTGGTTCTCCTCTGTCTATGGACAGCCTTTTCCCAGGAGGGAGAGGACACAGCTTCTCTGGAGTCAGATAAGTACTGACAGTGACTCCAAAGATAGCACCGGGAGCCTACTGTCTCTGCAGTGTCACCAGGCAGGCTGCCTACCCCCACCAAACTTCCTGAAGCCCCAGGACACAAATGGTGCATATACATCACGACATCATCCTTAATTTTTATTCATGTGCCTGTTTATTTTATTTTCGGCTGTTCCTCGGCAGGGCCACATTGACCTCTTCAGGTCAGCACTATATAAAACTCCTTTTATAACTCATACCTTCAATTAGCTAAAAGGCTGGACCCTTGTCTCCCACTGTGTGCATTGACTCTAATTGCCACAGATACTCATTAAAGAACTGCCATATCCTCTGTCCACTTTCCTGCCCATAAGTACCTCCATACCCTACATTCTCCAATACAGATGCCACACATGGTAAATCAGAGGTGAGACTTTCCAAGCTAGAAGGAGCACAGGAAGTTAACATTTCAGGGGTCTCACACTCCAGACCAAGCAGCAGGGAGGAGCAGGGGAAGTGAGCTGGGGACCACACTTTCCCCACCTCCTCACTCCATCCACCAGATGCATTAAAAAACCACAATAAAAGCTCCATGCACTTACCCTTTCTTCGATCTGCAAAACCACAGACAGGCACCTATCAGAGCGCCACTAGCTAGAACGCAGAGAGAAAAGCGGAAAAAAAAAAAAAAAAAAAAAGCAGCCTGAATGATGTGATATTTCCAATCAGAAAAACCTGACACTGCTCCTTATAAGTGAATAGAAGGCAAATTCTGAGATTAATCTGCCGGCCACACTTCCCTAACAAGCACATAGCAAAAAAAGTAGTTACTGAACTTTCCCAGACTTGTTAGCTTACATAAACAGAGATTTGAATAAATGTTTAAAAAAATGAAACCCCCTTGATACTCTGTAATCAGTAAATGTTCATTACGGAAACACAGCAAATATGCATGAAATTTCCCAAGTGATATTCCAGCTACAAGATGAAAAAGGCATCTCAAACAGCAGGCTGAGTTACAAAGCATCCTCCTCTGGTCACAGCCAGGCAAGCACTTTGCCAAGCCCAGGAGGTCAGCAAGCCAGCTCTCCTCTCCCAGCAGGGGCCAGGGAAAAGCCGAGCATCTTATTCTGTCCACTCAGGCAATTTATAAATGTGCCCCTCCCCAGCCAATTGATGTCTCTCTCTAAATAATTAATCCTTGACCTTGCTTTAAGAAAACCTGGACTTTTTGCTTTGGGGTCTTTTTAAAAATCAATACCTGGGGAACATAATTCACTCTTGCAGAGTTTGATGCCCAGTGAATAAATAAATAAATAAATAAATAGTGTCATTTGTGCGTCCCAGGGCAACCAGGCCAGGCAGTGGGATGGGGTCAGACTTTGAGGTTTTCTGTTTTCAAATGCTATTGAATTATTGATCATTCCAGGGCAGCTCAAAGTCTCCAGGATCTGAGTGTTATCCCTCCTGTGGGTCACTTCACAGGGCAAATCTGCGGAAGGCTTCTAAACCGGCGTCCACTGTCCCAGAGGGTACCCCACACCCTGTCGCATATAAATGGTGGGTGTCTTGAGTAAAAGAGGATCTTCTCCTGGGACCAGTGTCGCTCCTTTCTGTGGTCTGTCTGTCTAGCCTTTGGGACAGGACTGTTGGGAGAGGCCACAATGATCAGAATTTCAAACAGTCACCATCCCTCCTGCTCCAGAGGTCGCGCTGTCCTAGGGCAGGTCTAGGACAGGCCCTCCCGCATGGGTCGAGATGAAAGCAGAAGTGAGCCCAGGAAAGTGTGGTGTGTGAACATCCCCGAAAGAGTTAATCCATCCCTTACCTCTCTGCCCCCTTCCCTCTCCTCCCCACCCCCAAGTCGTCTACGCAGCACTCAACTGCCTCCCCAATGAGCTCCGCTTCCTGCATACATTCAAGCCAAGCGATACAGGGAGTCCTGCCCGGGAAGCCTGTTCCCCTTATCAGAGAGCTGAGACAATCGAGGCTGAGGGCTAGCTGGGAGGCAGCTCAAAGAGGTGGGGTTCCCTGTGTTGCTGGAGTCTGCTGCGGGACAGAGCCTCAGGATCAGCCCCTATTTCTCTATTACAGAACAGTCAGGCCGGCGGTCGGGGTCGCGGGGACCTGGAGAGAAAATGTACCAGGAAAGTTAGGGCAGCGCGAGTAGCGCGCCGGAGAAGGAAGAGGGGTCCAAGCGCCACCACTGACACAGCCAAAAACTGCAAACGCACCTTCCGGCCGGCTTCCAGCGAGGCCAGAGCCGCTGTGCTCAGAAGCAGCCTGCTTCGCAGCTGGAGTTGCAGCCGTCGCCAGAGCTCGGCTCCGTCCCACGGCAAAGCGGATTCTTTCATCACCCACCCAAGCCGCCCGAGGTTCCGACTCCCGCACTCCGGAGCCCACGCACACACACACCTTCACACCGTCACTGACGCACACACGCCGGGCCACAGGCCGGTGCTCTGGAGAGTCGCGGGGCGGGGATGCGCGCGACGGAGCGCGGGTACCCTTTGCCTCTTGGTAGAAAACCAAAGCCGCCTATAACCTCCCCTTCCCCCTCTGCCCACCACAGCCCCCGGAGTCCCAGCTCCGGACCCCCGGGAAAGCCCGCGCTCCAGCCCAGCCCTTAGGGTGCCCGCGGCTCTGCGCCCGAGCCTGCCTCCGCGCGCCCCGCACCCAGGGCTGGGAGGAGGACCAGAGGTCCGCAGGGACCGAGCGAGCCCGAGGGCAGGCATTCACGGACGCGCGTTTACTAGTGAAATCCCAAGGCCAAAAGTCTAATTAAAGTTCCCGCTACAGAGGCCGGTCCCCAAAGTGCCGCCAAACGGGAGCCACGCACGCCCCATCAGGGTCCGCGGCAATAGACTCCAATCCACTTCAGGTCGCGGGTTTGGCGCGCGGTGTGGTTCTGTCCCCCCACCCCAAGGACGCCTCACGGGGTCCCCGGGTGCCAGCAGCCTGGGCAGAGCGGAAATAGGGGTGGGGCAGGGGAGCAGCCACTCACTCACCTGGCGCAGGCGGCGCTCGGGAAGCCACGGGATCTTCTGGTCCGGGAGCGGTGCTCCGCGGCGGGCGAATCCTGCGCTCGGGGCGCCCAGGCGGCAGGAGGTCCTCCACCCCGGCTCCTGCCGAGCGCCTCCTTCTGTGCGGAACCCGGTGCGGTCGAGCAGCTTGGGGCCGGCGCCCCGAGCGCACTGGAAAGGGAGAGGGCGCGGTGCCACGCTCCTCCTCGCCCTCGGCCCGGGGTTCGTCCCCCGCCTCCGCCGCCTGGTCCTCTCTCCTTCCCGCAGCGCCGCCGGATCCGTCTCACGCGCCGGGAAGGCTCCCGGCGAAGTGCGAGCAAAGCCTCCGGCAGGGCTGGAAATAGCGCCGCGCCCGCCCGGCGCCCCGCCCCCGGCCCGGGCCCCGCCCCACCGTGGTGGCGGTGACTGTGGTGGCCTGGCCCGGAGGGAATCTCTCCGGTGATCGCCGACCCTCCGAGGAGCTCACAGGCGCCGCGCCCACGCACACTCTGCGGCTCCCGCCGTCCCGCTGGCCGCTGGCCGTGCGCGGCGATGGAGCCACCGCTGGGCGCGGTCCGGCAGCCGCGGGGGCGGGGCGGTCGGGGCTGGAGCTGAGCGGATCTCCCGGATCCCTCAACGCTGGACGCTGTTCTGGCGCTTGGCTCCACTGCGCAGCCAGAGTACGGCCACTGCCCAAGAGTGATCTGGGAAAAGGACGAAGCGCCGCCGGGCAGAGTCGTGTGCTCAGGACCCGACGCTGCGAAAGCGCAGGGCCTGCGGGAGGCTGAAGACCAGAGCGATGCTTAGAAAGGTTTGGGGAGGTCTTCTGGCTGTAGTCCGGCGTGGAATTCAGCCAAGGTCTTGCCACTTATCTGTACGGATCCCCAAATTCCTGGGGCTTTAGGGTTCTGCTCCAAGGACCCAGTGAGCCACCTTCTCCCTTGAGGGCTTCCTCCTTGGAGACCCTGTCCAGTCACCAGCCTGAGCAGCTAGCCAACCGTCTGTTTCCCTACAGTGTGGGGCCTACACTCGAAGCAGCATGGGGATGGGACCGGTCCCTGCCAGACAGCACCAGGGAGAGCAAGGACATAGTGCTGTAGATTCAGGCCCTTGTTCTTTGTGGGGAAAGGCAGCCCCTACCTGCAGGAGGCCAGCAAGGGCCTAGCAGGCTCTTTTCTCCCAGGAACTGTATGAAGCTGTGTAAATCAGTCACCTCTTGGGCTCGAAGGAGCAGGCAGTATTTTCAGAAGCTTGCAGAGCTTTTAGGAAAGCAGAGTGAAGGTTGCACTTCCTCCTCTCTGATTGTATCTGCTGGTTGCTTGGCCTGACTCCAGTGGGCTACCCAGGTGAGAGACAGAGTTGGGGAGTAAGGCAGACCTTTGACCCCTGAATGATCAGAGAGGTGGAGCACCCTTGGCAGAGAGCAGAGCCACTCCCCAAGGACAGCCAGGGAGCCCCAACCTGGTGGCTTGCATGGCAGGCCCAAGTGGCCTCCTTCATGCCCCAGATAAGCTCAGAGCATCCAAAGATAGAGCCGGATAGGTGAGAAGAAAGATGGAGGCATGCTGACACTGTGGTTATTTTCCTTTCTTTAGTGCTACAACGGTGTAGGTGTTATCATCCCCATTTTACGGATGAGAAAACTGAGGGTGCAAGAATGCCACCAAGTTGTTGGAATCCACACATCTAGAGGGTGGCAGAGCCAAGATCAGGCCCAGTGGTGGTTCCGACATGGCTTAGGATGAACTGGAGTTCCTTCTTTAGGACTGAGCTCAGACTGTCCCAACACTGTGCTGTGGCCTACTCTTGCTCTATTGGCTGCACCAGGTAGTTGGGGAGTGTAAGTATGTAGTAAGTATGTAGCTAAAATCATCCTATTCCACCCATCAAATGTAGACTGAATAAACTGAACACAGAGACAAAGATTCAAGTGTTAGGGAGAATAGGCCAGCAGAATCCTTAACCACCTCTAGTCCCAGAACTGTCCAGAGCAGAGCAGGGGGAATCAGGAAGGGGAGGGTGGAGTGAATAGAAAGCTGCTTGTTCCCCACGCACCCCAGAATGCACTGACACTGTCCTTGTCCCTGTGGTCCCTTGGCCCCTTCCATCAAGCCCCTCTTACCACCTGGCCACGGCTCAGCTGGACAGCTGCCAGTGAGCTCCCTCCCAGTCTGCTATTGGATCTGGGCAGATCGCAGGACTTTGGCCACAAAGATGTGGTGGTCAAGGGAAACTCTTATGCCAGAGCGCAAATGCGCATGCACACACACACACACACACACACACACCAGAAAGAGGGAGGGAGAGAGGGAGAGAGAGAGAGAGAAAATGAGAATGCGAGTTTCCAT
Organism: Dolichotis patagonum; assembly: GCA_004027295.1. Taxonomy (NCBI): domain Eukaryota; kingdom Metazoa; phylum Chordata; class Mammalia; order Rodentia; family Caviidae; genus Dolichotis; species Dolichotis patagonum. The sequence goes on from PVJX010009933.1 coordinate 32,271, forward strand.
TCCCAAAACCCAGCGTCATTTGGGGAGGAGGTTTGGAATACTGAGTACCTCGATGGAACGAGTTTATATAGGCTTTATTTCCACAAGACAAGTCTACACACAGTGCCCGGTGACCAGTGCATGGGGCCAGTCAGCCCATCTTAGCTGCCCTGCATATCTGTGTGCAGCAATCTTTCCGGGAAGGGTGGTTTCCCCATTAGCTTTTCCAACTATACTTATTAACACTTATTTGCATCTAATATTCAGGCAGACACGACTAGGAATCAACAATGGCACATTTCTTTGAAGGTCTCCACATTTTCAGGTTTCACTCAGACTTCCTTCTTATTTGGAGAGGCCTCAGGGGAAACCCCTAAAGTGACCAAAACCCCTGGCACTAACACAGTGAGTTTTCCCTCTGAGAGATTCGCCAAGGACTTCATGCCCTTTTGTGAAAGTCAGGCTCAGCCTCTGCAGTGAGGGGGGCGGAGGAACGCTGCAAATCCCCAACATGAAGCCCTGTGTGCTCGCTTGCAGTTTTTGATATGTGTGTCTCCACCAGAAGATTAGTGGTGAACTTGTCTCTTTGCATCCCAACTAAGGTAAAAAGACATTTCATTGCAGGGCACTGTGAGCTCACAACCTAAACTCCAGAAGACCTAATGAGGGAGGTTTAGAAGTCACTGTCTTCGCAGTAAGGGCTGCGAGAGCAGGGAAGGGACTTGGCTATGGGCCTTAGCAAACCCCCTTTTCCACTGTTTCTGGACCTAGGGCCCCTCCCCCACCCCTACCCTTTCTGCCAGTGAAGAGCCCCATGCACCTTTGCACTGGGGACTGAAGATGGCACAGCTAAAAACCTAAGCCTGCCTCTTACTGTACTTGGGAATCGGCAGGAACCCATTGACAAGACTGAGCCTTGAGTCCTAAATTCTGCTGCCATCAGAAGAGCCAGAGTATTCTCATCCATGGGGCAGTAGGGGGCTGTGTAATGGCAGGTCGGGAACACTTTTTAGTGTCCCTGGATCCCATAGGAGAAAGAGGAGAATAATGATACGGAACAGGGTCAGAGTTTTCTCAGTGCCAGCCAGTGGCTTTGAATGTATCTTTTAGTCCTTCTGGTCCTGTTTCATTTATGAAAGCGTTTTGGATAATGGAGTACTGTGACCATCCTTGCCAAGGCCACCCCAGACCAACCACTGTCAGGGTAGTCCGATAATGACCTTTGAAATATGGTGAACCCAAGGTCTCCTAAAGTGAGCGCAACAGGCAGACAGATCATATTTGACATGCTGATCAGGTCATATCCAGGTAGGAGACTTCCCAGGGGACATGACTGCCTTTTCCAGCTGCCTCTCCTGGGACCCTAGTATGGGCTTCATCTTCCCCATTTAAACAATGAGAGGAGTAGAGCCCCTGTCCAGATCTGACTTGTAATTTTATGATTCCTAACAATTTCTTGGCCCAGAAGCCCAGAACCACTTCCAGGCAAGACATCACTTAGTCATCTTATTGGATGAATGCTCCTGCATGGTCACCTCTGTCCATTCGCCATGATCTTCCCCCTTTCCTGTTATTCTTTGGGTTTCCATGAAATTTGAAAAATCACTTTGTCGAATTGCCTTGAAATGTGTTGATTTCAGCATGTCCACAGAAATCTCCAGCATTAGCAATGATGTTGCAGGGATCCAGGCACTGTACACCTGTCCCAGCTTCCAAAATTTCACCACCCTGAGACCATAAGAGGAGATCATTCCTCTTTTTAGAGAAGGTTTCTGGGCAGCCTAAGGTGACACCACTGTCAATCCTTAACATGAACCTTAACAGAACCATGACGTTTCTGGGTGGTATGCAGTAGAAACAGATGGAATAACTTGAACAGAAAGGAGGGGTTGCTAGAATTTTAGGGCGAAAGCCATGGATCTGGGAGTTCTCAACAGACCAACTCTGTCACTCATCCCAAAATGCCAATCAAGGAGAGCAGCAGTGATGAAGGGGAGGAAAGGGACTTTAATCAGCATGGCTGTGCTGGGAAGCACAGTCATTGAGGGGCTGACAGAATCTGGGGTTTTATAGGAAGGGGGAGCAAGGGCAAGGGCCTGGGGTTCCATTGCTGACACTTTAGGTGATCTTTGTAAAGTCACCTTTCAGTTGGTGGCATCTCAGGACGGTTGCTGTGAGGTCTGAGAGCCAGCATCACGAGGCAGCAGTTCAGTTCCCATCATGAGATGACAGATTGTATTTGGGAAGCAGCCACAACTCTGTCATGGGGTAACTGCTCCTGCTTGGGAGAGGGGGCAGACCTCATTATGGCGTGTTTGGTGAGGCTCTGCTTCTTCTAAAGTCCCAGGTGACTGCAGCTTTAGGAAAGTGACTCAGAGCTTCTAGGCTTCACCCCAGTAGGTCTGGAACTGGACATTTCAGAATTAGATTTCCCTGCAAAATTACCTTAGTTATTTTTGACTTGATGTCTTCAGCCTTGTAGGGAGATGAGACAGGTTAGGTAACTTTAAGGCTACTAGATCTTGTGACACAAACACTCCCTGAGTGGTTAGCATGCCAGTGTGCAGAGCTGAGCCAGGACTGAACCCAAAGTTTGAAGGTAATTAGGGAGATAAAATGAAGGCAGAGATGTCATTTTTCATCCAGCTTTTAGTTACCACATTTGGGCATCAGGAGGCCTAGCCCCTAAGTCTCTATTATAGCAGTACTTTCTTTAGAAAATGCTAGGGAATCTGACTGCACAGAGGGGGAGCTAAGCAAACAGGATAAATAGAAACCAGGGCACTGGACTTAAGTGACCTGGAGGGCAGCCCTTTGTGTCTTTAGGAAGAAATGCCTCCCTAGACCTGGCAGACTGCTGTTGTGATTGCCTGAATTTCTTCTCCCCTATTTTAATATGAACAGGCCTATGGGGGTAGGGGGATTGTTGATCCCAGAGACCAAGAAAGAGCCATGCCTATGTCCACATCCAGCCCACACATATAAACTGTTCTCAGAGCCACCCTGACTTCTTTGCTAAAGTCTTGCTAAGCTCAGATTCTTTTTTGGTTTTTGAGACAGGGTCTCACTAATTTGCCCAATTGGGAGTTGTCTTTGAACTCCCAATCCTCCAGCCTCAGCCTCCCAAGTAGCTGGGGTCACAGGTGTGTACCACCATACCTGGATTCGAGTTCATTTTAGTGTATTCTTGAAAGAGAGAGAGAGAGAGAGAGAGAGAGAGAGAGAGAGAGAGAGAGAGAGAGAAAGAAAGAAAGAAAGAAAGAAAGAAAGAAAGAAAGAAAGAAAAAGTCCCCACCAGATTGTTGGCCGCTGACCACTCTTTCAGTTCCCATGAATCATCAAGACTGCTTGTTTACCAGTAGCTTGGTAGGGATTTTTTCTTCAGGCTGCCCATGGTAGGGAGAGGGAATAGTTAATCACCTTCAGGGAGGGAAGTTCACTATACCCTGAATCTAAATGATAGATATGTTTCTTTTTCCTTTGGGGTGAAGAGTTTAAGATTCTAGAATATTTATGTGTCACAATTCAGTAACTGCTATTTAACTTGGACCAAACTAATTCAGCATTCATGTCGTGCAGGACTGGGCTGAAGTTTACTTTTTCACTGTCAGTCAAAGACAGTAGGAACAGACCTACTAGATGTCGCTCCTACCTTATATAGTGAATGGGGTTTGACATTTCTTAACACTGGAGTACGATTTCCATGCATTTATCTGCATCTAGATATGAATGAGCTCACTATAAATAGTTCTCTCTCTTCAGTACTGTTGGCTTGGCTTCCTCTCCTTTTTGGCTATATGTTGTTAGGGGTGACTATAACTATGAGGGTATTACTGTGTAACATAAGTAAATGGCACTTCTTTGTAAATGCTCCCTAATTTAGAGAGCTCATGAATTCTCTAGGACTCCCTCCGACAGTCCAGATCGACCGAATGCAGGCCCCTTTAATGCAACTGCTGGGGAATCTGAAAGGACCAGTGGGGTTTTTGAGAGCCCTCCCCAACTTCATTGGCCCAGAAAACGTTTCCAAAAGTCCTTTACTCCTAGCAAGGACTTTCTATAGTGTGGTAGGAAAGAGGTGGGGGTTAAGCACTTTCTGTTAAGCATCTTCTGAGTTCCAGAGATAGCTGAAAGCATTTTTTTTAAAAATGCAAACTTGAATGCTGTTCTAAATTTAATGCTTACTATTAAGAATCAGGTTTGGAGATTTTGAGAAGAAAGAAAAGATTTCTTTGAACTGAACAAAAATATTTCCACTGGAAAACTCCAGAAACATTTATCAAAAGCCAGCAGGGGCATGCCGTTGGGTAAGGATGTACACACTGAGACTTCCCTGCCTGGGGATGTTTATGATCCAATGCCCTTAGAATTGTGACAGAAAGATAGAGGACACACACATGGCAGTGTCACTCTCATGCTGGAAGAACCTCATGTTCAAGGGACTGTAGATCTGTGCCCTCAGAACTGGAAAATAAAGGTGTCACCAAACTCTGCAGTGATAACTGCCTGCCAGAGAAAGACTTTCTAGAATTCTCTCAGATGCAGTCAGTGGTCTCTGGGTTTTCCCAGTCTTTTCTGGCATAGGCAAGTTGTGCCATAAATTGTGTGGGCGACCACACAACAACGGCAGGTACTGCCCTTCTCCAGGCAATCCTAGCAAGTGGTATTTCACACTGTGCTGGGAGCCCACACAACATCTGGTACTGTGAATCTCTCCACCAGGACTGAAAACAAAAGGCTGATGGAGGATGCATCCAAGGAGACAGGACCAAGAGGAGCCCATCCACTAGGCAGGGTGTCTTAGAGGAACACCAAAACGCAGGTCAGAAACCCTTGTTCCATGGTTGCTACCCAAGCTGGATCCCCAACCTAGAAAGGGCCAAGTTAGTCCTGGAGACAGACACCCAAACCCTCGTTCTGCAGGTTCCCTGTAATGAAGAAGCTGGAAAACTTACATGGGTTTGCTTCTTTGCATGGTCCAAAGTATTCCACACTAGAAATTAGTGATGCAAAAAAGTAGTGTCAGTCCCACGCCCAACAAGTGGCTGAGAGCCAGCCAGCCTCACAGGTACTCGCCTCTCAGCTTTAGGCTCCCCTCAGTATACAGAGGATACCAAGGTGAGCAGGCTTTGGAAGCAGATGTTACAACCCACTTCCAAAGCCTGGGGAAGGGACACATCTCCAGCTTCCCTAGATTTCTCTGTGCAGAAGAGTCCTAAAGGGACACTCTTGAACAGCTGAAAAAATGAAATTCTGTCACTGAAATAGAAGACAATCGGGGCAGAAGCTGAAACAAGCAATTGCCACTCCATTGCTGAGTTGTCCCAGAGCTCAGGAAACTTCATCCTGCAGGCAAAGCCCAGGATGCCCTGGAGTTCAGAGCGTTGCCCAGTGGCGTCCTGTCTGTAGCCATGGAAACAGAGAGACGTCTCCTTCCTGTTGGCTTTCACACAGGAGACATCTTGCTGTCAGTACTGTTTAAAGTTAGCTTAAAAAAAAAAAAAGACAACCCACATCCCTTCTTTTGACATCATGCAAAGAGCCCTGTGGTGCGAAGGCATCCATGAAGTTGCCAGCATGGAATCTGTCACACTCCAATCCCCCATGCCCATCCTCATACATAGCTTCCTGTCTGCGTGAGCCTAGCAGTGATGTCCTGGGCTCAAATGAGTTCCACCTTGTGTGCTCATCCCTGCACTGGCATCTTATCCCAAAATTTGGGGAATGGGGGAGGGGCAGCACATGGGCCCAGCCCAGCCCTGGTTACAGGTTTCCTAGTGCCCTGACTCAAACAACAGCTGGAGGCAGCCTCAAGGGTGACGCTGAGCCCCCTTTACAGGTGCCCTGGGCCATCAGCCCTCGGGCACAGGCTGCCTAGCCAAGCATTTGCTGAGAAACTTCCAGAGACAAATGAGAGAGGTACCAAGGGATGAGCAATTCACCATCAAGGAGGAAAACAGACAGACAGACTTCCAACTAGAGGTCAAGGCAGGCTGTAATTGAGTCATGAGAACAGTAGTTGAGTTGTATGCCCCAGGGATCAGAAATCCATAGTGGCATTTGACCTGACCTATCCTTACTCATAACAAGACACATAGTCACAAAGAACCAGGGAGATAATAAATCAATATGTATTTGTGAGACACAAAGAACACTGTGGCACTACAGATAATGGACTCTCACTTCTATGATCAGAAAAGAAATAGAATCTACATTTAGAAGGTAGGATTTCTGAATTCTGGAAAACAATCCTAGCCTTGTTAGGAAAGACAATGTCTGGGGGAAACAGCTCATCAATTAGGCCCTTTTGAGGAAATAAAGAAGATATAGACAAAGAAAGATAAATATGTCATTTGTGTAGGCTAAATAGATTTCTGACCAAAGATCACTGATATATTAACCTAATATTATTCCATTTTAAAAAAATCACAAACAGGTAAAACTATGCAAGAGATGTTTAAAACAGGCAAGGCTATTGGAACCCAGCATGGCATCTGTGTTGGAATATGTTCTCCCCCAAAATAGACCAGACACAACACAACTTGGGTCCAGGTAGTTCATTTGAGAAGTGATCTCAGGAAGCACAAACCTGGCCGTCAAGCTTTGGTGCAAACAGGGAAAGTCCCCAGGAGAGAAGAAAAGCAGAGAACTTGAGGTCAGAATTGTCTTCTACAGTTGAACTTGGGTGGGCAGAAGGATCTCCTACACATACCAGCACAAGACATGCCACACAAATTACATATTTTTCTGCTCTAGTCTGATTTTGATAAAGTATCCTTTAGTGATGTTAAGGTGTCAATACTAAAAGTTCTCACAGGAGTAGTTTTGAAAAGATGGCAGCAATGCTAGTGGCATAATTTTGAACATACTACTAATAAAACAGACAGAACAACTAGATAGAAAAACCAAAAACCTCTGGTAAACACTCTGTAAGGTTTTTGATCTAAAATGTCTCCCGAAATTCTGGTGTGTACCGAGCTAGTGCCCTTGGAAAGTGATCAGATTATGGGGCACTGAACTCATCGGTGGGTGAATATATTGATGAGTTCATAATATGTTGTTAGGAAGTGGGCCCCAGTCAGGAGAGGTGGGTCACAGTGAGTGAGGGGCATGGCCTGGAAGGGTGTGTTCTTGTCTCTGGCTCCTCCCTTTGCTCTCTGCCTCCTGGTTTCCCTGGGTTGAGCAGAGATTTGACTTGAAAATAGTAGCTGAAACAGAGAGGTGATGCTTTAGTATTGCGTAAGTGCAAAGGGCTTCAGTGACAAGATCTAAAGAGGTTAGAACACTGTTGCACCTATGAATTCTTAAAAGTGACCAGCTAAGTCTTCCTTCCAGATCAGAGCACACACTGAGGAGAAACTGCTGAAAAGAAATCAAAACTAAAAAAAGCAGAAACAGAGGGGAAGGAAACAGAAGGTACAGAAACCAGTGAAGACATTTTTTAGAGCTGAGGATTTCAAAAGACAAACTGACATATTTTTTAAACTCTGTAGGAAAACAACCCTAGAGGGAATTTCGTTAAATTAGAAAGTCTATCTTGAACTCAACCTCCTGAAAGTCCAGAAAGACTAATCTTGCCTTTACAGAAATGAGCAACAGAGAAAAATAAATGAAGGCCATACCCTATGCAAAGTGATTTTAAACAAAAGGAAAGAATAAAGGGACCAACGAGATCTCTGTTGACAATGAAAAGCACACTAGGAAGACACACCTACAAAACAAGCTATAACATACTGGCTACAAAGAAATTAAGAAAAAGATATGGACTATGAATGAACAACACAAATCTGAAATAGAAAAACAAAAATGAAATGATGAGTTCAGGGAGGAGTAATTTAAAAGAAGACATCATTCCAGGAATTAAAGTAGAAAGAATATAAGAATGAATAAATACAATAAATAATACCTTGGAAGAACTAGAAGATGGAAAAAATGGAAATATTTTAAAAATCAAATAAATGACTATGACTCAGAAGACTAAAGAGAAACTGACAAATCTTGAAACCTAAGTCAAAACAAGTCAACATTCGGAGGTTAGTTCCCTGAAGAAAAAAACCAAAGCAGGAATCAGAACAAATACAAAAAGCTATAGCGTTCGTGAAAATCTTTTAGAAATAAAACACTTTTTTTGTGGGTATCAGGAATCAAACTCAGAACCTCTCACTTGCCAGCAGGCACTGTGCCACAGAACTGTATCCCCAGTTCTTAGAAATAAAATACTTTCGAAACTATATATTGAAAGGGCATACCATATGCCTGAAAATATTGAAGAATGACCAATTCCAAACATAATTTTAGTAAAATGATGGAACTATAAAGAAAAATCTTTTGAGTAAAACAAAAATAGCACAGAATCTGTGATGGATTGAAAAATAGAATTAGCATCAATTTTTTGGCTATAACACATGCCAGAAAAAAATGGAGTAACATACTTAAGCGATTCAAGAAAATAAAAAATGTGCAAGAATCTTAAATTCAGGAAAATTTTCAAGTACATATTAGGATAATAATAGACTCACCAATATGTAAGAATTTTGGAAATGTTTCCACAAGTCTTGCTTGAAGAAGTTTCAGGAGAATAAACTTCAAGGAATCAGTGACGAGAGAAACATTAGCATAATGTGGTGAACATTAAATGTATATAAGCTGAGTGTTATGGTACATACCTGTAAATCCTAGCTGTCTGGGAATCTGAGGCAGGAGAGTTACAAATTTAAATCCAGCTTGGGCAACTTCTTAAATTAGTGAGACCTGTCTCAAGATAAAATTTCAAAAAGAACTGGGGATGTAGCTCCGTGTGAAGGCCCTAGAATCAAGCCTCAATCTCTGTCTCTGTTTTTATCATGTGTGTGTGCGTGTGTGTGAGTAAATGAGGCCTGAAAAGGAAAGAGCATAGTATATAATAGCTACTGACAATATATAGTATGGTTTTTTATAAGTTGAAGGAAAAGAGAATGAGGAAAGCATTCCACAGTGATGCTGATTGAGGTAGTACGCTGAGACTATTTTGTGTGTAACATGGGGAAAAGGAAATGAGTAATTGTTGGATATACTAATTCTGTCATCTCCTATGTCATTATGAACCAGACTCTTGAGTGAGAAAAAGGAACTCAGACATAAGAAGAATTTAAGTAAGCACCCAATAATTTTGAATTGGAATTGGAAGAATTCGTATAAATTCATGAGGCATTTAATGTTTTCAAAGAATTAATTGAACTTAGCTTTTACAGCAGCTTTAGCTTCACTATAAAATTAAAGCACAGAGTGTTCCCACAGACCTCCTTCCTGTGTGCACACACGGACTCTCCGCCATCCACAACCCCACAACCACGTGGTACATCGTGATGACCCATGTGCCAATACTGACCCAGGCAACCAAAGCCTACAGGTCACATTCAGGTTCACACTTTGTGCTGTATATTTTGACAAATATACAAAGATGTGTACCCACCATTATAATATTGCTCAAAATAATTTCACTGTCCTAAAAATTTTCCATGCTCTGCATATTCAAACCCCCCACCCCCATAGCTTCTGGCAACCATTGATTTTTTTTTTTTGCTCTCTATAGTTTTATCTTTCTCAGAATGTCATATATTCAGAATCAAACTATGATGTGGCCTTTTCAGATTGGCTTCTTTCACATAGAAATACGTATTTAAATTTCTTCCAAGTCTTTTTGTGGTTAATATCTCGTTTCTTTTGATTTCTCTGTATATTTTTATTTTGGATAATGGTACATTATTACAAAGGCCATTTAAAATATTTTCTCACGACCTGCAGCCTGTCTTCTCATTCTCTTGACATTTTATCTTTTTTTGTAAAAAGACACACACAGAGAGGGGGTCTCTCTATCCGTAGAAATCATGACTTCTAATAGAAATGCAGGTTTGGAGCAGGAAATGTCTAAGATGAGCTTGGAACAGATTTCATGCCAGTTATCAAGGATGACAGCAGAGACTAAAAAAGATCAGGTCAAAAGGACTTGAGAACCATCTGCAAGAGTCTCCCACTGGCCAAATATGGAACCATTTGTGTACTAATAAAGATTATAATTGTGATAGATTGAACCTCATCAAATATGTTCAAGCCTTTAATTCTCAAATACGCTCACCTTCACAGGGTGAGGAACAAATTTATTCCATCAAAAACTGCTAAGTAAGAGGGAAAACCACACATCTTATATCCTGTCTTTAACGCCTGTACTGTACCACGGGATAAGCAAATGGTAGATGAATGGGAACGTCACGTTATAGAAGTATTCAAGTTAATATGTGAAAAGGCAACGATAGAATTTTAAAAACCACCAGCCTGAAATCCCCAGCGAATCAGCAGAGTGGGGCATTGTACAGCAACAGCTGTCCACGCCAGCAAAGAGAGGCGACCAGACACTATGCTCCACCTTGTGAAGGAACTGACGCTTCCATAGTCCTGTCAAAAGGAAGGAACCTCTGTCTGATCCAGTGTCTGAATCTAGCTGCCAATTTGCAGGAAATATGGAGAAACATCTTAAACTGCACCAAGCATGTCAATCAGCAGAATCCAGACAGCAGGAGCTCTGCCGGTCAAAAGACCCAGACTCTTCAATAGATAAATTGTGAGGAAAAGAAAGGGATGGACAGAGAACCTGCAGATTAAAAGAGACTTAAAATATAGATCATGTTTTTTTTTTTTAAATGACACGACTTCATCCTACATCTGGGAAACCACATTTGAATGATAAAACTATCCAGACAGACAGGGAATGGATAACCGTAAGTGTCAGGTGAAATCCACCTTTGCGGGGATGGCTGCTGAGATTGGGAGGGCAGCACAAGAAGGGCTTCTGGGGATGTTGGCAAAACTCTATGCCTTGATCTATGTCGTGGTTATTATAACTTATTAAATTAACACATTTCCTCGGCCTATTTTTATTGTCTTATTTTATATAAAAATATTTCTTTAAAATTCCTAGTTTAATCCTCATCTTGTCCACACCTAGAGGCAATGGTGGTGATGGTGACTGTGACTTCCCAACATGATACTCTGAGCCTCTGGCTCCAAAATAAGGACACTGAGCTCTCCTTAGAAAGACACCTTGACCCAGCAGAACATAAACTCCAGAAGGTCAGAGAACACACTTGCCTTGTTTACACTAATGAGATTTCTGTTTCTCTGACAGAATACCTGAGAAAAATCTGCTAAAAGGAGGAAAGTTACAGTTTGGCTCATGTTTTCAGAGCTTTCAGTCTGTGGTTGGGGATCTCCATTGCTTTTAGGCCTACGAAGGCAGAAACATCAAGGCAAAGGACATAACTGCTCCCCTCATGGCCCCTGGAAGCAGGACAGAGAGAGCCCGTGCCAGCAGGTTTCCCCCTCCCACTTCTGTTTCATTCCAGTCTCCACCCGTCAGATGGTGGCACTCACATACAGGAATGGTTTTGCCCGTGAGTTTGCCAACCCATACACGGCAATGGTCTCTGAGAACAATATATAGATGCGTCAGAGAAGCAGAGGATGCCCACAGCTTCAGAGAAGCCGAGGTGATGTCAGGGAAGCCTTCTGTGTGATGGTTACTCAAGGTAAACAGGAATGTATCTGGGCTCAGGCTGGGTTCCTCCCAAAAACATCAGGGAAAGACGCACAAGTTACCTGGGCTCTGGTATGTATGGACTTTCTGCCATTTCTGTCTCCCACATGCCCTTCCAACTTCAGCTCCTGGTGTCCCCAGTATCTCAGAATTCCAAGTGCACCCTCAAACCAACACAAGACACCACCTTCATCCTTGGAGATAAAACTTCAGAGTGTGTCTGAAAGGCAGCATCCTGTAAGTTAGGTGACATCCTGGTCTATACAAAGTTGCTAAGAATAATTGCTTCCTGTAGACTCCTCTATCCTGGCTTATGATCATTTACCAGATGGGACATCCATCCCAAGTGGAGAGGATTAAAGGTTCTTTACTGGGGATCAAACTTACGACCATGTGCTTGTAAGGTAGGCACTTACTTCACTGAGCTAAATCCCCGGCCCCAAGGTTAAAGGTTTTTGAGGATAATTCCTCTGTTCTCCATTTAACAAAACCTCTCCTGAACCTCCCAACTCACCTTTAAAAGGGAGAAGCTGGGGACGGATGGGAGTAGAAGCAGCCTTCTTTCACCTGGAATTTGCCATTTCTCTTCTAAGATGAAAAATTCTGCACACCCTCGTACACACATACCTCAAGAACAAACACCAGTAACCCAAGGACTCTAGATCTCTAGGACCCTTCCTGTGTATATTAGACTAGTTTCTGGTGCTGTAATAAAATACTTAAAGCTAGGTACTTTATAAAGCAAAATTCACAATTTTGGAGGCTGAAAGTCCAAGACTGAGCAGCCCTATCTGTTTGGTCTCTGAAGAGGGCTCCCTTGGCTCCACCACCTCATGGTAGATGGCATCATGGTGAGAGTCTATGAAAGACAAGACATGACATGGTAAGACAGGAAACCAAAAAGAAGGGAGGGAGCAGTCTTGCTCCTCTATAACAACACTCTTGAGAGAACTAACAGAGCCCCACAAGAACTACCTTAATCCCTTCAAAGGGCTTCCAAGAGCAGTGACCCTTGCCCATGATCAAGTAACCCCCATTACGTCCCACCTCTTAAAGGTCTCACCACCTCTCAGTATCACCACAGTGGGGACCAAGCTTTCAACACATGAACCTTGGGGGAAAAAACACATCTAAGCCTTAGCACTGTGCTTCCTTTAGTTGCAAGGAGTTTGTAATTCCTTCAGCTTCCTACTGTGTGATCGAGTCAGGCCAGGGCCTACCCTCTAGCACATGTGAAGATGTCTGTGCCTTGCAATTTCCATAGGAGCAAAGAGGCTCCCTTGTTTAAGAAAAAAGGAAAGAAAGAAGGGGAGAGGATTAAAGGGCATCTCTCAGGTAACCCTCTTCACTAGTTTAAGTACAGTAAACCCATTTTAAGAGTATTCCCCAGGAAACATAAACTTGATTTCATTGTACCATATAATCCCCTATAATGGAAAACCAGTAATGAGGATGCCAGCAGCAGGTGCAAAAGGCAGTTTTACATCAATAGAACATTCAATTCTAATTAATCTCTTCACAGCCAACATAATTGAGTCTTCATGGGGACCACCGGACTCACCCCCACCTCTACCCACTTCACTGTTCTCTGTGACAGGCCTGTCTTCCCACTACTGTGCTGGAATTTGTCTGGAAACAAAGGGAAAAACAGGGCTGATACTATCTCAGGCGAGGTGGGTTTGCAGCAGAGTCTCTTTATTTCCATCACGAAGTTATTACCGACATCCAAAGCCCTGAGCTGAGTCTCAAAGGCTTTCCCTCAGTATGTAAATAGCATCCTGCTTTGTTATTTATTTCTGAGCTCTCTTCTTTCCTCCTCTGCCCCCAGGGTTTTTTTCCCCTCTTCTTCTGAAGACATCACAAGGGTCACATCTCTCTTTGCTATCGCAGCGCTCTCACTTTAGCAGCATAAGAAAGAATTATGAGCCAGGCGAGTGCCCATGCCCCGCACACAGATGTATGTCTTGCTGGCCTCCCCACCCTCCCAGGTGGAGGCGATAATTCATGCATGGGTGACAGCCAGTTTAAAAGTGATCCCTGTGAAGCCACAAGAAAATGCACAGACTTCATAAACTCCCAATATTACTTCATCTGATCTATTTCTTTCATTGCTTTCTTCCCCTGATGTTAAACTGCGATCATCCCTAGCGTGAGTGAAGTTGCTGCAGCCTAATGTTCAGACCAGCTCTGTTAATTAAGATGCTCCCTACATACTGATTTCCACAAGAGTTTCCTCCCAGCAAATGCGCGCGCATGACACACACACACACACACACACACACACACACACACACACCCCAAGCCAGGCATCATGCCCACCATTGGTTAGGACCAATGCTAATCTCAGTAGAAGACCTAAGGACTTAACTAATCACCCTCTCTGGGTCCCACCTCCTTCCCTGTGATTTATCCTCCACTACTACCTGAGCCATGCTTCTAAAATATAAGAACAGGACAAGCAGAGATGAGGAGGTGCTTGTGCACGAGCCAAGGTCTGTCATGAAAGAAGAAATCACAACTTTGGAGTGTCTCCTTGAAGCACAGCTCACAGCCCCATGATCAGAATAAGCGTCCTGCCTGGCGTGAGGTCTGGGATCTGCTCTGGATGCCCTAGAAAACTCTGCTCCTTGCATTGCTAGAGGTAGCTCTGGGTTTCCACTCTGCCCAGGTGAAGTCCTGAGCACCACTAAGTGAGTTTAAGTGTATCTCTAGGTACAACTGTGAATCTGGTGTGGGTAGGTGTGTTCCATCCAACCACCCACATCACCACTACACCTATTTGCCTTCTACGAACTAAAAGTCCCTAGCCAGGAATCCAGGGCCAGGCTGGGGCAGAAACTCTGGGTCTACCTGCTGCTTATCAGCATTTTGGGGCCTAAATGTCCCAGAAGCCAAAGTCATATGTGTTGCTTTCAGTAAAAGCAACAAGAGGCAGCCAGACCCAGCAGAAAGTCCAGCAGAACTAGTGTGAGGCTTGGGATGAGGTCCAAATAGGCCCCACAGCTCTAAATCTTGGGTTCCTAGACAGGGTTTAGTGTCAGAGGGACAAAGGGATTCACTCTGGGTCTTGTCCTTTCCCTGCATATTAATTCACATTGAGGACTTGGAGATAATCCTGTTTCCCTAATCAAACCCAAATTTTTAAACATATACTTCACAGCCCAAATTCCTCAAGAAACCCTGCCAGCCCCCATCTACCTCCTCCACCTTTTCCCCACAAGGACTGTTCTTTCTCCTCTTTCAGCTTGATCCCTGCCAGGTTCTTGTGGCCCTACCGGGAGAAGTAGTATTTCCTGATGCTGTAGCTGCTGAGCTGGCTTTTCCTCTCTTGTTCAGATTGAGGTTAATCCTCTGGCTGCCTCTCACTTTTCAGATGCCGTGAAATGCAGAATAGGGAAGAAGTCTTAATGGTCCCCCTGGGGATGCTATGGGGGGATCGGAGAGGTGCTGGCTGGCAGTATGGTGGGTGTAGGTCACTGTTTCTCAGACTCTCTCCCCATTCTCACACCACACTCTTGAGATCTGGCAATTGCCACCAACCTGCTAATGACTACTGCAGTCCAGCCTACATGGGGCTGAGCTAAAGGCCACATATTGAAGCATGATGGGAGACCTGGGACTACAGAAAGGGAAAGTTGAGTTAGAACCAACTGACATGTGAGATAAGTTATACTGGAGTCAGGACCACAGCCCTCTGAGACCTGAAAACTTTGAGCTTTATGGATTATTATTATTGTTATTATTATTATTATTATTACTTTAATACTGCCAATTGAACCAAGGGCCTTTGCACCAAGTTACATCTCAGCCTATAAAAACTTTTTTTAAAAAGACAATCACTAGGCTAAGTTCATAATTGCCCAGGATGGCCTCAAACTTGTAATCCTTCTGCCCCGGCCTCCCAGAGTTCTGGGAATACATACATATGCTACCAGGCCTGACTGAATTATTATTTATGTTACATACAGTTTGAATGAATAAAACCCCCAATTCCCTACCCCTCTTGCAAGTATAATGGAGAATGCGGGTGTTGTGGATTAAAAACTGATGATCACCAGCTGAATTAAATCATGGTGCTGAGTGTAGACGGCCCACCTGAGGAAAGTTTCCAGCATAAGTAGAGACATTGAGAAGATGAGTGAGGTGTTGTGGGTTTCTCTAAGTGTTGCTGTTTTGAGCCATTGGTTCTCCTGGAGGAGCTCATCATGACTAGCTTCCCCAGTGTGAGCTCAACCATTGTCATCGGAGGAGCTCAGGACCTTGTTAGTGAGAGTGGCTGTGGTTCACTTTGGGGGAGCTTTGGTCTTTACATCGAGTATCACTTCCTGGCTTCAGAAGGGAAGATGTGTGCTGTTTAATTTCCAGGAGAAGCTTGTCACGCTGGCTTTCTGGCATGTACTCAACTATTCTTATCGTTGGAGGAGCTCAGGGCCTCCGTGTCGCTGAGGACGGCTGTGGTACTTTTCAGGGCATCCCTGGTCCTTGTTTTGAGCATGATTTCTCAGCTCCAGTGTAGAATCCTAAACCTACCAGCATAGCTCCTTCACCCCGCTGACAGACTTTCTAGTTTCCACCACTGACCTTTGGGCCTTCCCAGCACAGATCCATAAAACAGACTGACGTGAGTCCTTCTCATGGGCTCTAGAGCTACAGTTGGACTTGTGGAAGACACTGTCGTGGGCTCTAGGTTTTCAGCTGGACTCCTGCAGGACGTTGCTGTGGGACCAGGCCTTTGGCTGAATACTCTGAGTGTTTAGTATTGTGGACAGATTTCCTGCACTTGTGTTTAACTCTGGGTGACCATCATAAAATAATATTATAAATTCTGTGTCCTGATTCTAATTGTTCTCTTCACAACCCCTGACTACAACAAGGGGTATATTTCTTGAAGGTAAGTCAGGAAGGGGGTAAGACTGCCTACAGGCCCAGCCTTCAGGGAAGACCCGGCACCAGTCTGGAAAACAGTGTGACCCCTGCCTCACTTGAACCCCTTTAGAAGGAAGCATGAACCTTCATTCCTGATCCATTCCTGATCTTGTTCCCACACTTAGGTTGGGACCAATGCTAATCTTAACAGAAGACCTAAGGACTTAACTAGTTACCCTATCAAGGTCCCACCTCCTTCCCTGTGATTTATCCTCCACTACTACCTGAGCCATGCTTCTAAAATATAACCCAACAACACCAGACTGATGCTTACCATCACCAATAACTGTCCACCACTTGTCAAGTCAAGTGCACAATCCTTACTCTGGGTTGGAAGACCTGTTTCTTTCTTCAAACCATTCCCTAAACACAGAATGGCATTTTTTCCCTCAAGCAACTGTTCCCGCTGGTTCTTAGGAATGTCTCATTTGCCACTCATTTGCCTCTCTCATACCTGCCACCGCTTGTTATCCAATTTCATTCTGAGCATCTGTTATGGTTGATACATTGTGTCAACTTATGAAGTTTAGACATTTAACTAAGAGACTCAGCAGGGAGCCAGGATCCTTACTTTGTAAATGTACTGAGACTGTGCAAGAGGAGGGCACAGATGTGGTGTGAGTGCTACACCTGCCCTGGGGGTGGGGGTGGGGGTAGCCTGCTTACAATATAAGGAAGGAGAAGAGGCTTATTCTCCCACCTTTTGCTCTGGCTGTTTTTGTTGGCTGCTGCCTTGAAGTGTTGCCTCAGTGCCATGTTACCCTGCCTTGGAGCCAGCTGGTCACAGACTGAAACCTCCACAAACAGTGAACCTCATAAATCTTTCCTTCCTTAATTTTGGGTGTTGGGTATTTTGTCCCAGCAACAAGAGAAAAGTAACCAATACAACATCTTTTCCTGTGCAATAAGTCAAGAAAAAAATATAAACAATGAAGGCAAAAGGGAAAAAAAAGCAATTATTTGAGATTCAATGATTTCAAAACTTCAACAAATAAAAAACCACCAGACCATCAAAAACAAAAAAGAACTGAGACTCATAGTTTCCTTATATACAAATTGTAACTAGTTAAGTATAAGGAGAAAAAATATCCCATTCACCATAGCAACAAAAAATATAAAATATCGAGATAAACCGAAAGAAATTTGCAGCACCTGAATAAGTAAAACAAAAATGTATAAAGCTGTACTGTGAGATGTAAAATAAGAACTTAATAAGTGAAGATACGTGTTGTAGCATAGAAAGACTTGATAATAAAAATGTTTTAATCTTCCCTAAATTAATCTATAAATGTAACTCCAATAAAGATCCTAGCAGGACTTGGGAGACAAAACTGATAAAATTCAAGTAGAAAATTTACAAAGGATCAAGATAAATTAAGAAATTTTTAAGAATCAGGGAAAGGAAACTTGCTTTACTCAATATCAAAACAGAATATAAAAGGATGCATATTGGAAATAGAAATAGACAACTAGACAACAGGGCAGAAAAGAGTCCCCAGATAGATCGTATGTAGAAATTTGGGGTTACCAGTAGTAATAATGGATGCTTATTAAGTGCTTTTCATGTGTCCAGGCCTGACTCTAAGTACTTTACATGTATTAACTAATTTAAATCCTGACAACCACCCTATAAAGTAAGTACTATTACTGTTCTAAGTTTACAGATGAGGAAACCTCAGCACAAGGATATTAAATAACTTGTCCAAGGACATTCACCAAAACATAAGGTGAAAGATAAAGTCAGCATAGAAAGCTAGTCTATAAAATGCATGTCATTGGAATAACTAAAAGAAATGAAGTTAGATTTCTTACCTCAAACCATGTGCAAAATTGAACTTCAGATGTGGGAAATATCCCAAAGTGAAGGAATCAAAAGTGTACCAGACAGTCACAGCAGCACTATTCACAATAGCCAAAAGGTGGAAGCAACCCAGGTAACTGATCATTCACCCACTGATGAGTGGTTAAACAAAATGTGGTGTAGCCATACAAGGAAATTTTATTCAGCCATAGAGAAGAATGAAGCTCTGATTCTTGTTTCAACATGGGTAGTCCTTGAAAACATTATGCCTAGTTAAAGGACTCACACCCAAGAGGCCAGCTGTCTTAGGGTTCCATTTGAGTGAAATTTCCATGGTAGGTGAAGCAGACTGGTGGTTGCCAGGGGCCAAGGTGGAGAGGAGATTGGGTAGAGGTTGCCTAAGTGGTACAGGTTTTCCTTTTAGGGTGATGACCATCATGGAGCTGTATAAAGAAGATAAAAATACACAAAATGTCACTGAATTATATACTTATTTAAGTGATTAATTTTGTGTTACATGAATTTACCTGAAACATCAGTACTAGCCAACACTGTGGAAGAGTGATTTTTACATCTTGGTGTGGTTCATTGTTATGATGATGGTGTCTGAGGAATTCCACACGCTGGTGCCCCATTGCAATGTGGCTGTGGAGTGTATCTCCCCACCCTTGAAGATAAGCACCCCACTTACTTGGTTTGGCAGATGAATGCAAGGAAGGGACACTGCCAGTGCTGGAGTCTACTCTGGCAGGCTGAGGGCAGAGGATCACATGTTTAGCCCAGCCTGAGTAACTTAGCATGTCTCAAAACAAAGATTTTTAAAATGGGATGGAGATGTAGCTCAGTGCCAAGTTCCTGGGGCTCAGTACTCGGTACTGAAAAGAGATGAGGGAGGGAGGAAAAGGGAGAGGCACAACAACTTTCCCCTCTTGCAGCTCTCAGACCACCATTCAGTAAAGGAGATCTAGCTAGCTTCTTGGAGAATAAGAGGTCAAATGGAGAACCCAGGGTCCTCAACCAAAAGTCGGAACCAGCTGCCAGCTTTAGCTGTTTGTGTGATCCCAGAGGCAACAATGACCCACCTGAACTCCGCCCATATCTCAATATTTCCATTTCATGTAAAGCATGTGGTCTTGGCTTGAAGTCACTGTGCCTTCCAGAGAGGTTGTTGCACAGCAATAGGTAACTGATGCATTTGGGCTGAGGAAGCCTTTTTTTTCCAGTGTAGTCTTAAAGAAAACAAGAAATAGGACAAATCTGACCATGTAAAAATTTAAAACAACAGTGAAGCGAAACACAAATAAATAATACACTGCTGGCCAGTGGTGCTCATTCTGAGAATATATCAAAACTCCCTGGGGAGTTTTTCCAACTTGCACATACCAATTTCAATCTGAGGAGGCATTGCAGACTGTCCAGGGTTTACCGTAAACACATTTAGCACTAGAGAAAGGACTCTGTGGCCTGGCAATGGGCTTGAGTCCCATGTACTGGCTGTGTGCTCTTGAGTTAGTTGCTTACTGTCTCTGTGACAAAATCTGCATCTATAAAATTGGTACAGTAGCAGTACTTACCACGTAGGATTATTTTGTAAGGATTTGTTAAGTTAATATGTGGGAAGCAATTAGATCAATGACTGGCATGTTGTAAATATTTAATAAACGCAGCTAGCATGTGCATGTTGACAATTTTCTGGGTGGTTCCCATACGTCAATCATAAAACCAGAAACTAAAATTTGACCAGGCGTATGTATGCAGAGAGTGACTTGGCACACTTATGTTTTTAAATGTTCGCTCATATATGATGAGCAAAAGATTATTGACCTCAACATATAAAGTGCTGTAAAAATAAGAAAAAAACAAATACAATCAAAAGAAATACAATGGCCAGTGAGCAGTAAAAGACATTTGACTTTAGTGCTCATCAGGAATGTATATTAAAATAATAGGTTCAATCCCTGGTACCAAAAAGAAAACAAAATACAACAATAAATTTCTGGTCTATCATATTTGCAAAGAGTAAAATGGAATAATTACCAATGCTGACAAGCAATAGAGGAATTTTCATGCCCTGTGAGGCAATGTCTGAATTGTGACCTTCTTTCTGAGATCAACATGGCGATATGCATTTACAATTGTAATGCGATCCACTTCTTGAAATTTCTCATAAGGAAATCATCAAACAGGCTAAAAACAATATATGAAATGGAGGTGTTCATTAAAACAACTAGGATGTTAATTAATGGAGTCATACAACGAAGGGCATTGATAAGGAACAAAGGAATTTTAGAACAACACAAATAGAGTAGAACCATTTGTGTAGATAGTTCTACAAGGTGATGTCACTAATCCTGGCCCAGCAGGTAGGGAAGAGGTTGGTAGTGGAGTGTAATAGTAAGAAGCCTGACACGACATCGGGGGCTTCACATCCAAAGGCTGCGCCTCAGCCTCATCAAACCCAATGCTGATTTCATCTTCATCTGTCTGATTACCGTATTTTATTTTTCAATTGGTTCAAATTTTGGTGGGAGAAAAGGGTACTGTTTATAGCATGCCTCAAATGCCAACAAACCCTTCATCTTCTCTTGTTCCTTCACAATAGGCCTGATTTGATGAGCCATTGAGTTTATTATTTAGCTACCAAAAATCTGGTTACCATACTACACAAACCTTCTTGAGAGGAAAAATGAGATATTTGTATTCTGTCTCTCTAATGCCAGAAAAAGCAAAGGGAGAAGAAAGATCAAATAGTTTGGAGACTACTGAAGCAAGATGAACATTCATATTCTGCTTTCTTATATAAAAACTTATTACAAATACAGAAAAAGTCTGCAAGGACATGCCCCCAAGGGTAAAGAGGAGGAAGAAACAGGGTGAGAGGGAGAAGAGGTTGAGCATGGTGTTAACAGTAACCTTCAGAGCAGTGAGAACAAGAGTGTTTCCTTTTCTTTAGTTTTATAATTGTTCTATAATTTACCCATATTTATCTTGAAGGAGAAAAAATAATACTGTTAAGTTCCTCATTTACCTTTTGGAGGTATCTCCTCAGTTCAAAATAATCTCTAGTCCTAGTCCCTAATTTTGACAGCCAAGTGAGTATAGAACAGTCATCTCAAATGGTGCCTGCTCCCTAAACCCTCCATCCTGGCCTGAGGGGTTTGGACCAAAGGGGGATTTTCTGGCCAAGTTTTCAGACTGTGTCAGTTCTCCCACTGGCTAAACTGAAACAATGAGGAAAATTGGGCAGCCGTGTTTCGGACCATGTGGCACTGAGAGCCCAAGCTCTGAGTCACAGGCCTTCTTGAGATCTGTTTCTATCCATGGGTTCTGCAGGCTTTAGAAAGATTTGCCTTTACTTCAATCTTTTCCAGTTGGTTTATGTAATCAGAAGGATATTAACAGATATCAACCCTGGTACCAAAAGTGGGGTTCTAAGTAAATGATCTCTCTCTCTAAAAGACAGTGAGCTGACTGACAAGAGTGAGGAAGTCGAGTAGAGATTTCCCATCCACTGCTGAGAAACATTCCCAGTGGGTTACAAATTAGAGAAGCAATAGATGAGCTCTTTGGACTATTGCATGTAGGAATAGCAGTCAATTGAAAATAAAGCTTGATGAGATGGCTCAGGTTTTTATTACAGAAATATTGCCCGAAGAATAAACTTTGGCCAAATGGTGCTTGTGATTGAGTCCCTTAGCATATGCAATTTGGAGTTCATGCTCAGGGTGACAATGAATGATCAAGTTAGCTATTCCCTTTGAGGGGAGCCTCCTGAGCACTTCTCTGCAGGGTGGCAGAAGCCCATAGGACACTGGGTATGGAGTCCTCCCATATCCACCAGAATCCGCCATGACCAACTGTTTTTTGCTGGCCAGGGAAGGAAGTCAACAAAAAACTTGGAAATCAAGAATCCACTAGTCTTATTATTCCTTTATTCTCTCCGGGCAGGAAGAAATGGTACCTGCTCTGCACTAGCAAAGAATGCAGTTCTGCTCTGGAAGGTTCTTAATGTGTCTTCTCTTCTAAATGACATTCACTACTGTCCATAGGGTGTGTTGAGGAAAATCTCATTAGCACTCAGCCTCCAAGTGGCACTACGGGAGCCAGGCACAGAGGAAGTGGGATGGTCCCACTCTAAGAACACAAATGATGAGGTGCCATGATGAGGTACCTCATGGCTGTATAGTGGGAATGGGATGAGATGGGTGGGTTTTAGCAACTTTCTGTTTATAAATGAGTCTGCTGGTATGGCAAAGAGACAGCTGGACAGGCAAGAAGAGTGCCCTGTTAGCTTTGCACTCTTGGTTCCTGGCCTCTGAACACTAGTTGCTGTCTTGGGCTCCAGGGTAACCACTATATCACTCAAAATGAGTGCCCTTTTAATTTTTATTTTCATTTTATTTCTTTAGTGGTTCTGGGGCTTGTACTCAGGGCCTTTGTTGTAAGCTACATCCACAGCCCTTTTTTATTATTTATTTTGAGACAAAGTCTCACTATGTCACTATGTAGCCCAGGCTGGACTCAAACTTGAACTCTCATCCCTCAGCCCCCCGGAATGCTTGCTTACATTATAGCTGTGCACCTCTGTGATGAGTGTCCCTTTGTGCTTAAGTTACCTTCAGTTGTGCAGTGCTACTTGTGATTTACAGCATTTTGATTTTTTAAATTAACTTAGTTTTTTACTAAAAAAGGTAATAATTGAAAATGATAAAAAATTCAAATAGGTCAAAGGACCCTCTACACAAAATAGTTCTCTCTTTCATGCTAGACCTCCATTCCTCTATCCACTGGCAACCACTATTAGTAGTTTTCATAAACCCTTTCAGAAACTGTCCATGCTCATAGGAGTCCTGGTATGCTTTTTTTAAAAACAAGTAAGAGCTTATTACACACACTGTTTTGCCCTTTGTTTTTCTTTTTACTTAATAATATCATGGAGACCATTTTATGTACTAATTTATTTTTAATTTAAAAATCACATAAATAAGTGGTACTGTGATAATTAACTGCTTATGAAAATATTAAATAGGTTTCCTTCCTTAGATTGTGCACCCAAGTAAACTCTAAGTAGTGCTCTAAAAATTTGATTGTAACAAATTGAAGTTCTCAAAAACGTTGGAAGTGTGGCTGCAGAACCCTCACAGAGCAGACTGCTGGGTGAGAGGCAGTCCTCCCAGACCTGCCATAAGCATGGAAACGACAAAACCAAAATCATAGCCTTGTGTATGCCTGTTTGTGCTCTGTGGTCTCCATTTTTCTCCTGTTAAGAGCAGGGCCTTTGATGGTGTTCCCCAGAACACAGCCTGAGGTAAGCCAGTGACTTAAAAAGGAAGTGCTCTTGGGGAAAAGTGGCAAGGGAGGATCCGCAGGGCAGAGAAAGGCAAGAAGCCAATTATGACTGGAATTTCAGGCAAAAATCCCAGCTGTCCCTATCAGAGGCCAAGGAGTTGAACTGCCACACTATTGTGCCCATCCGCCTTTGTCTCAGGGATGCCTAGGGGTCCTGAACTCCTGGAACTCTCCAGTCTGTGTCTGTGGACAGAGCAGCTCCCAGTGGGGGAGGGGGAGCTCTAATGAGTTCTAGGTGTAACACAAGTGCCTGGTGTGGTACAGGGGACCAGACATGATCTGGAAGCAGGAGCCACAGTGTCTGTGACAGAGGGATTTCTTCACAGAGGTCCTCTGCTGGTGAAGATCTGCAGAGGTCACATTCATGAGAAATTACTGCTCTGAATTGGTAGTAAATTCTTAAAGGCAGAGAACCCAAGCCCCTCACATCCATGGACTTTGACCCAGGGTCCAAAGGCTTCTTAAGCATCTGGTTTCTTTGCATGCAGAGTAACTGGAGCAGGAGGCTTACGTGATGGCTCACAGGTGGGCAAGATGCCTAGAAGGAAGCAATGAGAGCAAGAGTAGGCAGAGAGGACAGAGTGCAATCAACGTGTCAGCCAGTTCTTATGGGAAACGCCAGAGCTGGAAGTCCCCTTTCACCATTGTCCCCAAAATTGAGGTCAGAGGCAGGCCTTTGTGCTTACACATTAGGTAGTCTTTGGAGGTAGAACTGAGGTAGAGAAGAAGAACTAAAGATAAGTCTAAAGGAGACAGGAACATTTTTAATTTTAAAATTGCAAATTTCTCTTTTAAGAAAAACTTCAACTTCAAGACACAAAATTACCCAAGGTTACAATGCTGGGCCTATGCTTTAACCTGTACACTGAGCCTGAGCTTTTCCTCCAGTGCTATAGATTGACGTCCCGCAGACCTCCATCCTCAAGGAAACAGACCTGTTGACCACTGTATCTCTAAACTTCAAACATGCAAACAGTTTGCATGCTGACCTAATGCACTGACAGAACTTAACCAACCCTAGGTGCATACATGCTAGATCACTTGTGTGGAGGGCACCCCCAAAACATATAAGTAACCCCAGCCCCAAACCACAATGCACCTTGAGTGTCCACACTCTATTTTTCCTGAGTGTGTACTTTTTGAACTCTGCCTAGTAAATCTGTCTGCCTCCCACTGACACATCCTGAAATGCTTTTCTGTGATGTAAATTGGGGAACCTACTACCTACTCCCTGAATGGGTGAGTTGGGGCCTCCATCTATCCTTTGGGGAGACCTACTTGCACCCCATCCAGTGATACGATCACCCCCAGAGGGGGGCCATGTACATCGGAATGCTGCTTTCTCCCTGCAAGGCAATTGCCTCAAAGAATACAGGTGTATTCCCAGCAGCCCTGGGGGTAGTAGTGATGGCCCTGCTGAGTGGACATTCTGGCCTGGGCCCTGGCTCCCCAGAGCTTTTCTATAGATGGAGGAGATAGTTTGGCAGAGTGGATAACAGACCTGAGGGAGGTGAACCTCCGTCAACGATCCTCATCTTCCTGGCCTTTCCAGAGAGGACAGGGTGCGAGGAACTAGCTGGGAATAGACCACAACCCTTCTTCCAGCCCCTGTAGCAGAGGAACAGAGGGATGCTCAGAAATGACAAGTCCTAGCTAGACCTGGAGAGGAACAGGTGCCTGGAGGTCAGGAAGGTTTGAGTCTGGAGGTCTGCAGTACCCCATCCCCATCCCAGCCACCTTAGCTCTTAATGCTTTTAAATAAATTGTCAAGAAAAGGGAAAGTGGCAGAGGTGTATGAGCAGGCAGGGGGTCACAGGTCCACAGGAGATACCTGGAGGCACAGTATTGCTCCCCCCAACCACACAAATGGGAAAACTGAGGCTACAGCCAAGGCATGTCCTGAGAGCCTGGAGAGGCAATAGTGGAAAATGGTACCTTGCACATGCTCTGTAGGCCATTGTAAGGCAGCATGTGGCCACTCAGGGCAGGGCATAGATTCCCACACAGCTTGAGTCTAGCAGGGAGGACAGAGAACCAGTTGAAGATGTGCTGTGACCATGCCCCTACTCTGCCCAGTGCTCGGCTGGAGTTGGGAGCTCAGAAAG
Organism: Dolichotis patagonum; assembly: GCA_004027295.1. Classification (NCBI taxonomy): domain Eukaryota; kingdom Metazoa; phylum Chordata; class Mammalia; order Rodentia; family Caviidae; genus Dolichotis; species Dolichotis patagonum. Next base: position 58,000 of record PVJX010009933.1, read on the forward strand.
ACTTGGCTTTGGGTCTGGTTGCCAGGATACGGCACGGCCATGCCTAAGCATCCCTGGAAAGCCCATCTCCCTGAAACACCCCCAATCAGAGCTGGAGCAGAAGGGCCAAGCCTCATTATAGGCTGAGCAGACGGTTCTTAACAAATTGTCCTCAGCAAGCTTGGCAGACAGGAATGTGTGGGCAGCTCAACTGCAGGAAATCTGGGGAGGGTCCAGATAACCTGGCTCCGGGTGAGAGGGGTTTGTGTACCACTCCAAAATCAGCAGTAGCCAGGCTCCTTGTTGGGGAGGTTATCATTGTTCTCCCAGAACAACCCCCCAGAACCTTACCTCCCTTACTCTGACCAGAGGTCCCTCTCCCCAGCACCCCTCGGAGCCCCTTTAGAGCCAGGCGCCAAGACCTAACATTATGGATTACTCTCCAAACCAGGAAGGACAACTAACAACTCAGGATGAAGCTCTGTTTGTACTGGTATTGATCCAGGTTTGCAGTAACTCAGAGGTCAGCAAAAACCAGACTTGCTCGTGGAAGGTGAGAGAGTTTCCCAACTGGCAGGCATGAAACAGTTTCCTTAGGTCAGTGTGTCTCCTCACTCCCTAAACCTGCTGTTTGGTAATGGTACTACTGCCAGTGAATTCATGGCTAGCCTATTTGGTGCTTGAGCCTAGGTCCTAAGTATAAAAGGATTCGATGGAGTACTTGCGAGTCTGGAAGGAGTTTTTTCTGGGAAGTAAAGAGAACAGCTCCAAAAGGCTTGGGCGATTCTACCCCCACGGCACTTCCAGGGATTTCAGCTCCCACAGCTTTTCTCTTAAACCTTCTCTGCTCAGTTTTTGCAGCTTTCCTTGGATGATCCATGTTCTTGGCTTTTCCAAACTTCTGGGGTCTCCACTGCACCTTTGGCTTCACCCTTACATCTTTACATATTGCCCTCCCAGG
>PVJX010009934.1:0-59026 GCA_004027295.1 Dolichotis patagonum
CTGCACTGTGCAGTTGACTCGGGGTACCGGGAGAACAAGGAACTCCTCCCCTCTCTGGGGGGTGGCTGTGATCCTGCTGGTGTGTGGGCTGAGAATCAGACATCTCATGTCATCCTGTCCCCTGCCCTATGTCCCCCCTCCCCCTCCCCCCTGCTTAGCAAAGATTGGCTATGTTATTTAGTATGAGCTCCCCATATGCAAAGATATGGACAACCATTTGGAAGAAAACAAGGGACAATATAACAGATAGTGAAGATCTCTGGTTGTCTAGCTTTCAAATTTATGCTTTCTTGTGTCCCGTTCTGTTCTGTTTTGTTGTGTTTAATTTTACCCCTTTCAAATAAAATTAAAAAAAAAAAAAAGAAATACTGCCAGAACATTTCCTGTAACAAAAGTGTACCCAGTAGGAAAGAAGGACTTTACCATATCCTCATGACTTTGTTAAAGACCATTTTCCCGTCTCCAACCCTTCTAGCTTTCGCATCTCATCTGAGGCAGGTTGGAAGTGCACGGGCAGAGGGAGGGACTAAAAAACCATAAAGCTAAGCTAATAGTCCAGTCCAAAAGACTGAAAGGTAACTGTGGGATTATATACAACTTTTCTTCCCTGACACACCGCGTGTGGAGTATGAGGCAGATACTCTATGAAAGCGTTACATCCAGCTTTAACAAAGCACACTAAAAGAGAAAAAAAAAAAAAACAGTGTGAGGAGACAAAACAAGCATCAGAACTGGACTTGTGCATGACATAGATTCTGGAAGGATCAGATGGGGAATTTAACTCTCATTTATGCATTAAGGGTCATAACGAGAAAAGTGGACAACATACAGGAACAGATGTGTATCTGAATGGATGTTAACTTTAACAGTGTCAAAAGGAAGTGGTAGAAATTTTGAGCACTGCAACAAAAATGAAGGAAGCCTCTGATAGCTTCCTTAATAAATGGAGCATGACCGAGAGACAGTCAGAGGCTTTGAGGGTGTACCAGACAGATTCCCCAAACTGAAATGCAAAGGGAAATGTGATGAAGGAAAAGAAACAAAGTGCAGAGCAGAACATCCAAGCTCTGTATGACTGTTTCAGGAAGTGTAACATGAGTAATTAGAAAAGAGAAAGAGGAGCAAATAAATTTATTGGGTCCTGACCTAGATCCCCGATCTCCCAAGCAAGTGTACGGCGGAGGTTAAATAAAATGTGACAATTGTATGATTTTTTTAGGGCTCCAGGAGGGTCTAAACCTTCTAGTTAAGCTCGAGACTCTGAGGGCTAAGACTAAAACTTCTTTGGATTCACCCACTTTATTAGGACAAAAGGCGGGGAAACTGAGGAAAGCGCAGGTAATGAGCAGGACCTTGGGAGTCACTTCAAAGACTTCTCCAAGTAGTAAATTATGCCAATTTAAGAGAACTGTCCTATGTCTAGTTGACATTTATGGTAGGCTTGATACTGCATGAGTGATTTCTGCAGCTGCAGTCTCTATCTTGTCAGTTGGGGTTGGAGCCAAGTGTCCGAAGCTGTGGCCTTATCTTGCCCTTTGAGGTATCTCTGGCCTCACAGGCCACTACAGGCCTCAGCCAGGACCAGTGATTCATAGAGGTTCACTTACTATGAATCAGCTCCCGTCACCAGGCAACGGGCTGAGGCCTAGGACAGACTCACAGATAAACATAGAAAGCCAATTAGTTAATTTTAAATCCTGCTCAGAGCAACTTTGTAGTGGTCTCCAACATAAACTATCTGAGGTAAAGGTAGACAGAAGTTTCCCAAAGTCAATGACAGACATCAAGATATCAGCGATCATACAAGGGAAATGATGGACAGCAGTAGTCTAAAGAATGGGAAGGAGGAATTGGAAGAACAAAATATATTTATAATATACCACTCTTCCCGTTTTGAAAGTTGTCAGAATTGGGAATGTAAAGGAACAGACTCTAGCAACATGGATACATTTCAAAATAGTAATGCCAGACCTCCTAAGAATATATACGTTTTCCCTTTTACATTAAATTCTATAAATTGCAAGCTAATTTTGTTTTGTTTCGTGTTTTGAGACAGTGGCTCACTGTGTAGTCCAGGCTGACTAACTCAAGACAATCTTCCTGTCTCAGCCTCCGGAGGGCTGGGGTTTCAAGCATGCACCATCATGTCCTGCTCACTGAATTATAACCTAATTTATAGCAACAGAAAGCAGACCAGTCACTCCGAGGACATAGGAGAGGTCAGGTGAGGAAGGAAGGAGAGAAGGGTTATTAAACGCACGAAGAAATCCCTAGGAGCGATGGATATGTGCATTACCTTGATCAACGAGGTGATTTTATAGAATGATGTCTCAAAACTCACAAGTGTTTCCTTTACTTACATGTAATTTATAGTATGTCAGTTATATTCAAGTTTTTTTTTTTTTTAAAGTGGGCTTACCCGAAGAGAAACAGTGAGATGTACAAAAGAAGTAAGCATGGATGTCTGAGAAGTCGGTCCATATATTCGTGGTTTATATGCTCTGTGATCGTAGGCAGCTTATTCGGCTCTTTTCAATCCAGGTGCGCTCTTTGGAGTGGGTATTGTGTCTAGTTAGGAGCGTATTCATACAGATCTGATCATGAGTGAAGGATGTATTTGTCCATAGACATGGGTTTAGGGTGGAGGTTGTCAGAGCTGGCACGGAGGATGAGTGCCCATATCTAGGTCTTGCTTGCTGAGGGTCGCTGAGTATCCCAGGGCGCCGTGGAGGAAGAGGAAGAGGTGCCATCCATTGACTCTCCAGATTTCATTGGCCGTTGCTGAGTCACGTGGTTTTCCCAAGCAGCGAATGGTTTGCGCTGGTAGGGCTTTGTTTTCTAGCCTCTGTAGTACAGAACCAAAGGTATTGACGAGACGAGTTGGATTGGGTGTTGAGAAGCCAACCTACAGCACCTGTCCCAGATACAATGGGAGTAACTATCCCAAACGGTGGTTGAGAAGCTTTAAGTGAACATAAAGGTTAGACATTATCTGTGAAAATGGTCAAATGAAAAAAAAGATCATGTCACTATTTGTTCCCTACCTAGTTAGGGATACTATCCTAGTTAGGCTCCTATAACAAAGTATCGTAGATAGGTAGCTCCTAAACAAATTTATTTCTTGCATTTTGCAGACTGGCAAGTTCAAGATTGAGGCACTAACATCTTAGATTCTGGGGCAAGCCCACTTCCTTATAATCAGTCACCTTCTCCATGTATCCGCACGTGTCAGAAGTGATGCGAGTTCCCGCTAGCTAGGGATCAAGCATTAATCCCTTTCCTGAGAGCTCTGCAAAGGCTCTCCCATCAGCTTGGGGAATGAATTTCAATACACAAATTTTGGGGGAACTTAAATATGCAGTCCATTTTATTCATCCCTGGCCCTCCAAATTCGTTTCCTTCTCACGTGTAAAATACATTCCATCCTGGTGTAACTCACCCCACCCATCTTAGCTTGTTTCTGATCAACTCAAAAGTCTAACGTTCAAACCTAAACAACTCTTAGATTCCAACAGGAAGAGGAGGAAGGAGAAAAAGCACCATCAGCTGATATCTAGGCTATGGACTGCTTGCACTGTGTTTGGAAGGAGCCAGTCTATGGTGCTCATCTCAGCTATAGTGAGAGCCACTGGCCCAAACAATAATGGAATGTTGTAAGGGCATGAAGGATACAACTTTGCTGTGGAAACCATACACTGAAAACAGAAAACACACAACAAATCATGACTTCCTTGCCTGCTCGTGTCCTACAAACTGAGTTTGAGCTGAGTTTGGCATCATTTTGAATTAATACCATGGCCATCATAAGCCATTATAGGCCAGGTAGTCTAATTGATAACTTGACTAGAATAGGAATCTCTGGAAGAGGTGACTGGGTTGTGAGGGCTCTGCCTTCATGAATGGGTTAACCCACTGATGACTTCCTAGACGAATGGGCTAATAGGAAGTGAGGCCCCGTTGGAGGAAGTGGGTCGTAGAGACATGACTTGAGGACTATATCTGGCCCCTGGCCTCTTCCTCAAGAACTCCTCCCCGAGGACTCTTCCCCTGCTCTGGGGTTCTTACATGCCATGAGTTGAATAACTTCACTTTACCACTTGCTTCTACCATGTTCTTTCTACCTTAGAGCCATAGACCATGGACTGAAACCTCTGAACCATAAGCCAAATTAAACCTCTGATCCTTTAAGTTGTGAGTGTCAGGTAATTTGTCCCAGCAACAGAAAAGCTGACCAAATGAGACCTGTTATAAAATTCTTGCCAAAGGGATCTTTCTCTGTTGGCGTACAATACAGTGAACATCATAGGAAGTCTTGAGAACATTTCATCTGTTGAATTCACAAATCTGGAGGCAAAAGAGCTTTTTAAACACCAGAGTATACTTCTCATTAATGATGTGATTAGCAGTCTCCTAGGGAAGCACTTATCAGGTAACTCTGGGAGCCCAGGTGTTGTAGTCAGGGTTTGCAAGGGAATAGATTTAATATAGGACACATGATTTGTAGGATTATTGAATTATATTCACCCAAAGAGCCAAATGCAGAAGAGTGAAAGAGATCTGCCCATGCACTAGAAACCCAGAGACTCCAGCTGAGGGCCTGGATCCCATGACAGTGTCCTGCACGAGTCCAGCTGAAGACGTGGAGCCCATGGCAATGTGTACTCCATGAATCCAGCTGGAGCCTAGAGCCACGACAGCGTCTCATGCACGTCTGTACCAGGGGTCTGTACTGAGAAGGCTCGAAGGTCAGTGGTGGAAGCTAGAAAGTCTGTGCCAGCAGGCTGAGGGTTCTGCACTGAGCCAAGAAGCAGCACTCAAGGAAAGACCAGAGCTCTCATAAGGCACAACAAAGCCATCCTCAGCAACAGTGAGGACCCAAGCTCTTCTGATGATGAGGATAGCTGAGTTCATATCAGGAAAACCAAGGTGACAAGCTTCTCCAGGAAAATCAACAGCGCACCATCTTCCCCTCCAGTTCCTTATGCTGTTGGCAGTGATCCTCACAGGGGCCTTCCATACCCAGTACCACGCTGACTCAGTTCAGCTGGGGGTTACATGTTGACCATTAGTTAATCCACTACACCACGAAAATCCGGATCAACACACTGAACTGAAATACAACAGTGACATGTAATTGGATGTGGAGAAGAGGCTTGGTGTCAGGTCCTCATGCAAACCTTTCTTACCTACCTGGTCTAAACTTCCCCCTCACCCTCACCACTGTGTTTCTCATTATTGCATCATGTTTCTTGAAACATTACTGAAATGGTTCGTTTCTTTCCTCCCTTCCCTTTTGAAAATTAATTCCAAGGCTCTGGGTGTAGCTCAGTGGTAGAGTGCTCGCCCAGCGTTTTTGATGTCCTGTGTTCAATTTCCAGCATTCCAAAAATCACAGCAAAGCAGAAACTTAATTCCAGAAGATCAGAGATTTATAGCTATCAGTCTAGTTTCTTGGGCAGTGCTGGCTCCATACCAGATGTAAAGGAACTTTTTTTTTGATACCAGGGATTGAACTTTACCAGGCAGGAACTGTGCCACTGAGCTACATCCTCAACCCCCAAGGAAAGGAACATTTTGAGTGGCTTTTTATCACTTACGTATTTTTCTTGCATTAAAGCAAAATCGGAGAAATCACATAGTACCCATCTCTTTTTCTTCCTTCTTTCCATCTTTTTGAGACAAAGGCTCGCTATTGCAGTTCAGGCAGACCTTGAGCTCACTTTATAGCCCAAGCTAGTCTCAAACTTGCAACAATCCTCCTGCCTCAGCCTCCTGAGTGCTGCGATTACAGGCGTACACTGCCGTGCCCAGCTATAGTACCCCTTTCTTGTTTCTCCATTCAAAGGTCTTTGACCACAGTAGCATTTTGACCTAAGTCCTAGGAAGGGGTACTGGTAGAATGTTGTGGGAGACAACTCGAGTGACTCCCCTTGAATGCACAATTGCTGCAACTTTGATTATATGGAGACTTACTTCCTTATGCTGATATGTACAGAGCTGACTATGGTATTTCCTTCTCTCTTCAATTGGCTCTAAGCATGGCAGATAAGGCTAGTGAGGTACTGGTGTGTAATCGCTAAAGCCATCAGGCAGTCTCCTGTTCTCACATAGTGCTCTCTCTAAAATATAGAAGCACAGCAGGATGGTAGAGGAACCCATCCAGCTCCAGGAATGTCAGTTGGGTATGAGCCTCAAGGTAAAGAGGCTATGTCGCCCCAGGGCACAAAAGTTTATGTATCAAACCGAAGCAACAGCCTCCTAAAACAATTCAGTGGCTACCTTAATTGAATTATGCAAATTGATCTTCTGCATATCCTTATCTCTGCATCTTGCAGAAATGCTTTTCTCCCTACCTGGCTAGCCAGCTCAAGTTACTCAGGTAATTCTGCTGTCCTCATTGTCACTTATTTTTTTTTCACTGCTTTTTTTTTTATTTTAAAGAGACAAAGCAAAACAAACCAGAATAGAACAATGCAAGCAACACAGGACTTCAAAACAAGACAACAGGAAATCAACAGTGGCTACCATAGTGTCTCTTGTTTTCTTCGAAATAGTTGTCCATATCTTCACACACAACAGTATCAAACATAACAAAATAGTATAAAACCAATCAAAAGAATGAAAGCATTACAGGACTTCAACACCAGATAATGGGAAATGAACAATGGTTTCTATAATGTCTCATTTTCTTCAAAACAGTTGTTCATCCTGTCACACATAATAAAATCAAACAAAACACAATAGAATAAAACTGATTAAACAAATGAAAACATTATAGGACTTCAAAACAAGATAATAGGAAACCAACCATGAATACCATAGTACATCCCATTATGTTCAAAATAGCTGCTCATACCATCAGACACAGTAAAATCTAACAAAACAAGACAGAACAAAACCAAGCCTAACAAAATTGTGAAAACAATACCAGAGTTTAAGCCAAGACAGTAAGAAGTTAACAGTGTCACTACCTTCTCCTCCCAGGTGTTTCCTCCCCTATCACTTTTATATTATACATTGTGCTTTTTGGATCCCTCTAACTCCTTCTGTTTTTTATGCTAGGGTTCACCCATACAAGTTGAAACTGTTTCACCCATGAACATGATCTCCAGTTGCATCCATTTACCTACAAGAACCTCAAGATTATTCTACTTTATAGTTGGGTAGCTTTCCATGGTATGAAAATACCACATCTTTTTTATCCATCTTGTGGTTGATGGGCAAGTTACCCTTGCTTTTTTTTTCTGATCTCCTGCTGTATGGAACAATCATTTTCTCTCCTTTGATTTTCAGTCTATAAATTTCCTTTCAAGTTAAATGTGCTTCTTTTTCTTTTTTCTAAATTTTTTAATTAATTTCAAGGTAGTAAAATACAACAGAACAGGATGGAATAAAGCCAATTGAGACAGTGTAGTGAAACTGGTACAGAACTTCACAGCAGGTTACCGGGATAACAGTAATAGGTACCACAGTATATCTCATTATCTTCACAATAGTTGTTCTTTCAATCAAGTATAGCAAAATCAAAGGAAATACAGAATATTATAGAACTTATCAAAACAGAATATTGAATTGAGCAATACCATTAATCAGGACAAAGCTATACGGCGATAAAAATATTTGCTTTCAAAGAGATAGTAGAAGGAAATACCCCTTATTTGCTATATTACATATATATGGTCAACCTCCCAAGAGATGCTCAGATCTCTGGCTCCCATTTGCTAATGGGGAGGGGGGTGATGGAATGTTTGATTCTCAGCCCACGAGCCGGTAGACTCACAGCCACTTACCAGGGCGGCAGGCTGGTTGCTCGTTTTCCCAGCGCCCTAAGTTCCAACATGGTGCGGATCTCAGGAAATGCTGCTGGCTTCTCGCCCTGGGGTGGCCTCAGCTTTTCCTTCATTCTTGAGCCACCCCCTTCTTCACAAGATAATAAATTCTGGGAGAGACCTAGGATCAGGGCCTTTGTCCACACATCCTCAAGTGGATTGGACTTAGGACCCCTTGGCTGCCCTTAATTTGGAATATGTCTTGGTGCCTTTAACCTCTGTGGGTTGCATTGGAGGTGGTAGATTGGAATTAACTTGCTGGGATTCCAATAATGTTTCAATAGGATTATAAATACAACTTTTCGGATTGTGAGGAAAGTTGGAAAAGGGATTACAATACTCAGATAACTGTACTCAATCTTGGGGATTACAATAGAATGTGAAATAGTTGAAATCTTGTCAAAGAATCAGATTCAAAGAAATAAATGTCTAAGCATATTCATGCCATACTGAAGCTAGTATTTCAGATGTTGAATGTAGTCTTTGTAAAACTACTGACAAGTGACAAAATTTGACTCAACAAAAGGTCTTTAAATTGGCACATTCCATTTGTTGTGTAGGTTTTGTCTTTGAATATGTTCTGCTACTTAAGCCACAAAGGGGCAAGATTGTGCCATAGCGTTGCTGGAGATGTGGGCACCTAAAGCCCAGTGAAAAACATGGAACTTGTAAAGTGGCCTTCTGTGACTAGTTTACTTCGTACTCCCAGCTTTACTATTTGAGTCCGTTTTCCATATCTGTGGGTTGTGCATCAATATATTTTTCCAACCGAGGGTCAAAAATATTTTTTTAAAGTTGCGTATGTATTTTATTGAATATGTACAGACTTTTTTGAACACCTTTCCCTAAACAACACAGTCTAGTGACTACTTATGTATACATTTGTGCATTTCCGTTAAGTGTTATAAGTAATCTACAGATGATTTAATGTGACTAAGGATGTTTATAGCTCATATGCAAATGTTATGCCACATTTATACGGAGGATTTGAGCATGCTCAGGTTTTGGTGTCCAGACTAATATTCTGAGGATAATGAGGGTTTACAGTAAGGAGGAAAAGTTTATCTCTTTTTTTAGATCCATTTCTTGTACTTTGTCTTCTAAGCTGCATTTAGTCATTTTTCTATGAGATATTTCATATAACAATAGCCAACATCTTCAAGAAATTGGGTTCTGGCATAACCATGGGTTGTATTTAATTGAGAGAGTCTAATAAAAAGGCAAAAAAAAAAAAAAAAAAAAAAAAAAAAAAAAAAAAAAAGCCACTGAAAAGATACTTGCCATTTCCACTAGGAGGCAGCAAGTGTCAATCAGATTGAAATTTGCCCCCGGAAAAGCTGATATCACAAGTATTTCCTATTACAAGTAAATTTCCTAAATATGATCACTTAATTTGTTCATGTGAAATAACGCATGCATAAGTGCCTCATTAGGTTGAAAATGAAATGAGGACAGAATTGTTTCCCAGCACTTTTTTTAGATTTGGAACAATCTAAAATTGGGCACTCTTATACATTTTGTATATAAACATGCAAAAATATGATTCTTAAAGTTCTCTTCAACTCAGATTCCATGGTTTTATGATTTATGATTGTATTTTAATCCTTTTAAAGTCTTTTGTTAGGCTCTTAGATTATTTGAATAACCATAATTTGGCATTAGAGTAATGGAAATTTTGTTTGGAAATAAACATCATTATCTCATGGAACATTTAGGTTCCTGCAATAGGATGACTTGGGGAAATCTATGTGATAAACGTAGTTGATTAAATGACATATGCATAACCTAGGTACAATAGTGATGGTGCTGTTTTCTGGAATAGAGGCTTGCTGTTTAAATCATCAGTATAATCTTTTTATTTTTAAAAATAGAAAAAGAGAAGCTCACGATGTTCTACATAGCTATTTTTTCTCATTCTCTGTGCATTTTTCTTTTAAAGTACAATGTACATAACCTCACTACTAGATACCTTACTGAAATTCTGCAATCACCAAGCAGGTGACACATTTTAAAAGTAACTATTGGCTTTTGGGACAAGGAAATGGTGGCCTTGAGGTTGTAAAAGGACAGGAGAGATAAGGACCACATTGCCACTCACATGGTCACCACTGCAGACTTCTGGATGTGGTTGATTATGACGCTGGTCAGTTGTCACCACTGTAAACACTACACACAATAGCCCACTTTGAGTTTATGCCTGAGCTGTGACCGAAGCTGAAACGCTTTTCTAAATAGCACTTTTCACGAGCACCTGTGGTTACAGCCGTCCAGATGTTGAACGAAAGCAGAAAGCAATTCTGAATTGAGAGGGATCACGTTGCCATGGTTAACACAGCACCACCCGTTTGAACGTTTGAACATTTTCACCTCTCACTTAGGACACATTTTCCTCTCATGTGCATTAAAAAGGAAGAAGGACGCTTGGTTGGCAGTGACTATGAGAGATGAAGGAAAAGCGTCCTTTATCTTTTTGAGATAGGGTCTCAATATGTTATTTATGCTAGCCTTGAGCTTACTTGGTAGCCCAGGCTGGTCTCGAATTCACAACGATCCTCCTGCCTCAGCCTCCCAAATGCTGGAATTACAGGAGTGAGCAGGGGTGCCCGGCAGAAAAGTGTCCTTTAAAAAGTCATCTATTACTACTACTCAGTATGGTGAGTCACATGCACTCACCATACTGCCTGCCCTGGTGGGTTGGTTCACTTGGTGCCAATCAGGGGGAGGTCACCCCCATTTCTGTGGTCCTGAGGCTTCTTAGCTTCCCCTCAAACTCGGACCCTCCAGCACAACACAGTATCTGATGTTACTGGTATAAATTCCTCATTTCAACTGCATACACACCAATCTCAGAGAAGCTGAAGGCGCTCACCATTTTCACGAGGTGAGCGCTTTAGTTTACTGTGGGGTGACTTAGCTAAGAGTAGTGTGTGAAGTACTGGTGGCCTAGGTTCAAATCTTGGCTCCGTTCTTTATTCTGTGGCTTCCATAAAGTGGGGACAGCAGTGCATACTATTTAGGGTTGATCTGGGAATTACACAGGTATGCCCTTGTGAAACTCCTAAGATTACTTTTTAATGCAGAATATTAAGATGACTTTATTTTCTCCAGTGGTTTTCGCGCGAGATGTAGATATGAGAATCAGGTTAGAATTCTAATAATTCACTGTTGGCCTTAGACAAGACTTTCCACATATGTTGGCTTTTTTTTTTTTTTTTTTTTTGTACCAGGGATGGACTCGCGACCTTGCGCTTACCAGGCAAGCCTTGAGCCACCTAGCTAAACCTCTGGCCCATTGACTTCCCTTTCTTATGCAAGGTCTTAATGCTTCAAAAGTAATAAGGGCTCTAAAATGGTCTCAGTAGTTGTTATGAAATGAACTAAGTTCAAAATGAAGACATGCTTTCTAACAATGTATGAAGATGTGTTTCTAGAGTGTGGTGCATATGAAATGCAGTTGGCTCTCTCCATTAGGAAACACTCCAGAGCATCACTGTGTTTGATAAAAATCTTCAAGGTGTGAAAACACACACACACACACACACACACACACACACGAGCGCGCGCGCGCGCGCGTCTCTGTCCTTTACTGTGATTGTCAATCCAGTATCATCTCTGCCAACACTGGATAAAAGGCCTGCTAGAAAAAACACGTTTATTTTGTACGGAGCGGCTGTCAGTGTGCGAGAGTCCGCGGTGCGTCTTCAGGGCCGCAGCAGCAGCGAGCCCAGAAGCAGGGAGCCCCGTCCCCGGGGGCGCCGCGTGTCCCTAGCTGGGACACGCACGGCCAGACTGCGCACCGGCTCTCCCGACGCCCCAGCGCAGTTCGAGTTCAAGTCCGGCTCCGAGTCGGGAGCGGCCCCGCCGCTCGGACCGAGCACCAGGCGGCGCTGCTCGCGCGTGGCTCCCGGGAGCCGCAGGGCCAGGCGGCGGTGGCGGCCGGAGGCGCGGGACTCGGGGGCGTCCGCAGCCGGGCTCTCTGGGCGCAGCAGCCGCAGCCGGAGGCGCCCGCCGTGCGCCCAGGAGTCGGGGTCCAGAGCCGCGGCGCCCTCGGCCTGCAGGCGCCCGGCGGTGGCCGGGGTCGGGGGTTGCGCGTCCGCGTGGCGCTTGTCGCTGTCACCGTCGCCATCGCTGTCGTTGTCGTCGTCCCCGCTGGAGAGCGAGCGGGCGCGGGCGGGACCGCGACTACCCCGGGCCCGCAGCGCGCGGCTGAGCAGGCGGTCGGGGGCGCGCAGGAGGCGGCGGCGGCGGCTGCGGGGCCTCGGGGCGGGCGGGTCCCGCGGCGGGCAGGGGGCGGCGCTGCGCGGTGCCGGCGGGGGCGCGAGAGGCGCGGCTCCCGCTTCCCCGCCGCCGTAGGTGCAGGCCCGGAGGCGCGGCGCGGGGTCCCCGAGGAAGAGCGACTCCTTGCGGCGCGTGTGCGGGCTCTCGAGCAGCGCACAGAAGCCGTAGGCGGTGCGCGCACGGGGCAGGTGCGGCAGCGAGAGCGCGGCCTGCGAGCGCGGGTCCCAGTCGGTGCAGCTGGCGCCCTCGTCTGTTGCAGCCTCTTCCGCCCGGGAGCTCCGGAGGGCGGCCAGGGCCAAGCGAGGCGCGAGCCGTGGCGGGATGCAGAACTCGGGGATGCGGTCCGGGGTAAGCACGTTGGCGCAGGCGGCGGGGGAGCGCGCCCTGGAGCGGCGGGCGCGACTCCTGAGGATCCGGTCCCGGCCCCGCAGCAGCCGCTCCAGGCACCACATGTGAGGCCGGCGTGTGACCCTCTGCCGAGGACGGGCTGCCTGCAAACACACAGACCCCCCCCGCCCCCGCACGGCTCACTCTGCGGTTTCGCTGCCTTCCTGGGACAGGACCGACTGTAGCTCACTGTCGTTAACTGTTGTTCAGAGATCGAAACATTGCTTTCCTCCTGTCCTGTCTCAGCTGCCTTGTCGCGTGCACTCTGGGACGCGTAGCTGTGTGCACTTACCCTTCGCTGACCTGAAGCACAAGATTCTCAGTGCTGGCTTCTGACTTTCGTCGCCCTGTAATTGGTGCCAAAAGGCACTTGGCTTTTTGTATTGGTGCCCTGAATCCGCGAGGGTCTCTTGCACTGTAGCCCTCAGCGAGAATTTTTTTTTTTGTCTCCTCCGTGAAGTTGGCTTGTTCTCCCTTTTTAGATTCAAATTCAGTAGAGCTCTCGTTCCCCGGGAACTAAGCGCGCCGCTCCGGTCCGCTTGTACCCGATGTTACCTTGTAAATTGCTTCTCCCGGCAGTGTCAGATGACTTTGTGTCGCCCACCGGGAGAGGCACGCAGCTTCGCAGAAATTCAAAGCTCGCGCTGCTGGTTCAGCACCGGTGTCCGGAACAGGCTGGCCTCAGCCTTTATACCAGCTGGCTTTGGCCGCGCTGCCTGGTAACCTGACGCCAGGCCCTGCCCTGTCCCTCTGCCACGTGGCGGGATTTGCGGGGCAGACTCCGGAGCCTGTGGGTTTTACTGCTTTGGATGAAGGTATTCTCCCAAACCCTGAATCGTGTTTGTTTCCTGGTGTGTCGAAGTTTGTTTTCTGCCATGCTAAAGAACCTGACTATAGAACCTGACTATAGAACCGGGTCATTTTTCAGGATAAGAACACCAAAAAGGAAGGTGAATGCGCGGAACACTCTGCTCTTACCTTTCAAAAGAAGGCAAAAGCAGGGCTTGTTTCACTCGTAATACCCTTCCAGAAATCCTGTCTTTCTGTTGCACAGCTTTTTAAGTTGTCTATTGCTTTTTGGTTTTCAGTTTTTATTTTAGATGGACCTTGTTGAATTTAAATCACTGTGGGTTAGAAGAAATCTAATAAAGTGCTGGAAAATTTCCATATCGGCGTGGGTGGGTGAAATGGGTGTAACCATATATAAAATAGTCATCTACTGTACACTGACGATTAGGGCCCTTTATTGTATGTACATTATACTTTAATAAAAAAAAACGTAACCTATTTCTTGAGCCATGTATGAATTTTGCTTAGGAAGTTATATTCCTGAGTATGCCTGGGGTTTTGGAATCATCTTTGGACGCACTGTGACCGTATCTGGCCAACCAGGAACCCTTTTCCTTGGTTTTGAAAACTGACTCGGGTTCATTCTGTACGGGAGTTGTTTCCACCTAGCTCAGGCTGGTAGAGAGTTGAGCATTTTGTTCAGGGCCTGGTGTATGATGTCTCTAATGTGTTGCCTTGCAAATTGCTTTTCCAAATACTGTTGAATGATTAAACTGCATTCATGCAAAGGTGTCTTCAGAAGGGAGCGTGTGTATTTCGTTTCCAGAGCACACAGTTGCTGAGCTAGGTATCTATATATAGTCTCTAGAATTGTGAGTTCTGGCCTGTGAGTTTTATAGATGGAAAACTGTTTGAGAGGTCAAATAACTTACCTATGGTCACAAACTGATGCGAGAAGGTGGGAATGATACCCACTAATGGGCAGTGAATGTTTTGGGGGTTAAATTCAGAAACTTGTGATAATGTAAATTATGGAACATGGCACATGCTAAACATATAGGAGCAGTGATTATTATCATTGGTAAAGATAGCAGGAATATTGCATAATGGTTGAGAAAATTGGGTCTGAACTCAGAGCTGATTTTGATACCAGAGTGGAAGATCACCATGAGCAAGTTACTTAACCTTTCTGAGCTTCCATATCAAATGTAGAATTAGTAATGGTGTTTACCTATACTGTTGTTATGGTATAAAATAAAGAGAATGCATGTGAACTGCTTAGCACAGAGCTTGACACACACAGATATTATATTTATTATTATATTTATTATTTATTATTATAAAATAAGAGAATGCATGTAAACTTCTTAGCACAGAGCTTGACACACACAGATATTATATTTATTATTACAGAAGAAAACAAATGCTGATTAGTTCATTCGTTCATTCAAAGCAGTACTGATTGACTGCTTTCTGGGTCCCTGCCTCTGTGCTTGGCATTTGGGTCCAGACCGTTCCAGATCATATCAGATAACATTCATGTGTCAGAAGAAGAAGAATTAAATAATGAAGATGATATATTTGAATTCTATCTTCTGAGGGAGAAGAGGCTTTTTTTTTTTGTCTTTCTGAGTCCTTTTGGGTCTTGTTATGCAGTTCAGGCTGGCCTTGAGCTCACTTTGTAACTCAGGCTGGTCTTGAACTCACAAGGATGCTGCTACCTCAGCCTCCCAAGTGTTGGGATTACAGGCATGCGCCACCACACTGAGCTAAGAAGAGACTTCTGAACACATTTAGACATTTAATTTGAACGGCAAAATTGGAGGGCCCTGGGGTTTATTCTAGGGATGGTTCTTTTCTATCTTAATACCACCTTTATTCCTGGTCCAAATTTTTTTTTTTTTTTTACACCAGGATTGAACTTGTAACCTTGTGCTTGCCAGGCAGGTGCTTATGTCACTGAGCTAAATCCCTGGTCCCTGATCCAAATTCTTGTGCTGAGGCTAAATCTGCAGGAGGATAATTACCAAAGGGTACATTTGAAGGCCAGGAGCATATATTCTCACTCAGCTTTTCTTTCTAAACAAGATGTTAGCTCTGAGAGCAGAGAGAGCCTCTGGTTAAAATGGTGAGCAGCAAGGTCAGAGTTTATTCTGAGAAGTTGGCTGAGATATTGTTAATCAGGCTTATTAATATGTTCCAGCCCAAGTTGTAAAATGGGGTAGGGTCTATCACATGAGATATAAGAGTGCTGTGAAGATTAAAAAACATCTGTGAAACTGGTTAGCAGGCATCAAATGCTTACTAACAGCAGTTGTGTTTCCTTGGCAGGGAGTTAGCTGATTCACACAGGTTCCTTTAAAAACATTTCTCTGCACAGCCAAATAAAGGTTTAGTGTTTTTTTTTAAATTAATGATTCATCTTCTTCAGGTACACCTAAGAAGCATTTCGTGTACAACACTTTGAAATCAGCAAAGATGTGCCCTCGAGTGCCTGGGGCCCTGTGACCACACTAGTAAAAATAAACCTTATTTTTACTCATCTCGGAAGCATGAGCCAGCCAGGACTTGGGAGGATGATGTGACAGGGTCACAGACTTACTCAGAGGAATACTGTGGTCATTCTGAGCTCACCACTGTAGCCATAGGAACATTTGGTAATGGAGCCGGAAAACAATTCTGTGATGTGAATGTAAACAGATTGCATGTCACTGAGGCTGGAGGTGCTTGCAGACTGAAAGGAAACTGAACATCTAAAAGCAGAGTTGGGAGGGAGCTGAGGGAGAGAATAGTGAAAGGGTACAATGTTAGATGAGGCATAAATTCTGCTGGCCTGTGGCACAGTTCAGTGGATAGTTAGCGGTGATGCACTGTAGATATCAACGTCCCTAGGAGAGAGTCTGCGCTCACTGTACAGATATGATAGAAAGTTTAAGGTGATCAATATGCTAATTATCCTGGTTAGATCACTATACATGAATCAAAACATTACATTACTAAATATACAGTTAGGATGTATCGATTAAAAGTCAGGAAGTCATTTAAAAAAGCAGACACAAAAATAACACATAGAGTTTGGATAGCAAACAAAGCAAGAAGAGAGCTTAAAATGAATAAAATACTGGCTTTCTGATGTGTGCATCCTATTTGAGTTGATAGAATATGGAGAGTTAGAAGGAACACAGGCCAAGTGGGCAGGCCACATGCATTGTACCTTCCGTGGTCACTGACTTAGTTCTCTGGGGGGCTCTGTGTCTCCATCTGTCTGGCAAGGGGTTGGATTAATCAGACAATCTTTAAGTTTACTTCTGGTGCTAACACTGCTTCTTCCTAGCTCGCCTTCCTAAATTTTCACTGTTTATGGCATAGTGGCTTATGCTGTGGCCTTTTCAGCATCTTTTTTTGTTCCCATATCCTTTTTGCTTTTCTCCAAAAACTCTTGGGTAGGTGGGTGGTGGCTGAGGTGTAGATGTCAGGTGATTTAAAGTTAGAATTAAAAAAAATGTGAACAGTTGTTGATGTTTAAGAAATATTGCATAACTTTGATTTCCATTTAACAGAAATATTTTGCTTGTTTTTGAGGCTTGGTCCCTTATTGTAGTTTGGTTTTGTAATTGCCTTTGTTGTCCTCACTGCCAATAAGCCAGAATAAAGATAAGAATATAATTATGGGATGTTTATTTTTTCGGTTCATCTCTGCATGCAGTTTCTGGTAAAGGGCTGTTCTTGAGGGATGCTGGTGGTGTTTCTTCCTGACATTAGCTATGCTTGTTTAAATTCAGACTGTACATATCTAACTCCTTAAAAATACATAAGATTTGGAGCATTACAATGGGTTGGAAGCCCTTAACAATTTTTCAGAACAAGTTAAAAATGGAAGACTGTAAGATTTTTTTTTCACTTTTACATGATACAATTATTTGTAGTAAAAAGTTTGAGCTGAAGTTTCCACCTTCAAGTTTTTATTTTGGTGGTATCTTTCCCAAGTAAGATCTCTGGTGATTAAACTGTAGCCCAGTGGTGATTAAACTGTATAACTGTCAGCAGAGAAAATGGTGCTGGTGCTCAGTGAAGTAAAGTATTATGTGCTGTGCTGTGTCATTTTAAGTAAATCACTTAACATTAATTCATTTTTCTATGTTGTGCAGACAGTACTACTACCTGACTTACTATCTCATCAGCTGTGACAGTTAATGTGGGAGCATTAACCGGGCTTTGCAGTCTGGAGGAGAATTGGTGGAATACGGTGGGTGTGTCTGAGGTGTGACCTTTGGGGTCTATGGCTGGTCCCTTTCTCCTTCTCTGCTCACTAGCTGCCAGGAACTCTAAGCAGTTTTGCTCCATGATACTTCTTTTGCCATGATGCTTCTTCCTTGAAACCACATGGCCATGGACTGAATCCCCTTAGAATATGAGTCAAATTTAACCTGTCTTCCTTTAGGTTGTGGGTGTTGAATGTTGTGTCCGATTACAGAAGAGCTGATTGATATAGAAATCTTTTGTGAAGATTATATGGAAATGCCTACCTAGGCATAAATGACGTGATAGTTTATGAGGTATAGCTAACATGTAACAAAATGGAACGAACATATAAGAGCACATTTATACATTATTCTTTCAAGATTTTACATAGAAGTATAAGGAATGTGTATGAAAGGTATTATTAACACTCGTTTCTCTGATTAGGGCGTATTCTTCCACTCACTTGACTAAAGTGACTTTTTCTTCTCTATTTCTAAAGGACTTCACATTTAAGAAATGCTTCTTTTGCATCCTTTACAAGCTTATGTCAAGAGCAATACATGTACAGTCTTTTTGGGATTGACTCTGCCTCGCAGCAAAGCATTCAACAAACGCTTGCGACTACAAGTAAATCCTAGCGTGTCTTAGGTTTCTGTCTACGGGGGGATTTCAATAGCTTTTCACAGAGAACTGGTTGGTCGGCAGTTTATTCTCTGCAGAGAATCGGTGTCCCAGCGGGCAGTTCCATTTCACTAGGCTGAAGGTCTTTCCCGCATATCCTGTATTCCGACTTTGAGGTCATGGCACAGCAGAGCCGGTTCAAAGCCAGCAAGAGACAGGGATCGATGAACCGGCAACCGTAGTCGCCAGACGGAAGAACAGGAAGCCCTGGTTGTTGTGCTTCCCTCCCGTGGTGAAGCCCCGCGGAGCGAGGAAGGGAGGGTTTCCCACCTTCCCTCCGCCGTCTCCACGCGCTTTTTTCCCGGGAGCTTTTAAATTACTCACGAGAGTTGTCCCCGCGCCGCTTGCCTCTGGCCGGGCCCTTTCGCGCCCGGGGTCTGCCCCACGTGCCTGGGCCCAGGCTCGCGCACGCGCGCACGCTCGCACGCAGGGCTCACGCTCGCTCTGGCGGCGGCGCGCCTGCGCGGAAGGATCACGCGCCGCGCGGGGTGGGCGGGGCGTCGCGCAGGATCCGAGTGCCCGCCCGGGTCGCCGCCTCCTTCGTTCCGGCTCCGCCTTCCCCGTCGCGGCCCCGCCATGGTGCTGGAGTCGGTGGTCGCCGACTTGCTGAACCGCTTCCTGGGGGACTACGTGGAGAACCTCGACAAGTCGCAGCTGAAGCTGGGCATCTGGGGCGGTACGCGCGGGCGTGGGGACGAACGGGTGGGCCTGGGCCGGGACCTCGGCGGGATCGTGGGTCGGTGTCCTCGGCCCGGCGAGCCGCGTCCGCAAGGGGTCGGGGCGGGCGGGCGGCGAGCGGGGCTCGAACCCGTAGGGTGAGCTGAGGGACGTGTCACCTCACCCCGCCGCGCCCAGCCAGCGCCGCCCGCAGTTGTGTTCTGCGGCGATAGAGAGCAGTCCAACCTCAGACCTGCATCATCATCATCATCCATTAGGTGCATGCACGCCCGGAAACGCCCGCAGCCTTCTCGCAGCCTTCTCGGCCTCAGCGATTAGCTTTGCAAAAGGGGATTCTGAGTAGTGTACTTAAGCGTTCTTCCCGGAGCTTACTTAGGGCTGGGGGTGTGGCTCGGGGGAGGGCGCGAGCCCGGCGTCCCCGAGGCCCGGGGTTCCAGTGCGGACACCGCTGAAGAACAGCTTCGTTATTTGCAAAAACTTTGCGTTCAACTTTGTGGATATTGGGAATACTTTCTCATTCTGTGGAAGATTTTGTCAGCTTTAGTGGGATGTGCAGAAAAGTACGCAAATATGGTACTGTTCCTGAATCAATCAAGGAATATTTAGGAACCTGCTCTAAAAGGGTAGGTAGCTGTGGAGCGCTTGAAATGTAATGAGTGCGAACAGAGACTTGGTCCAAACGTAACATAAACACTGACATTTGAGTATGATGTTTTTTCGTAATACGACAGGAGAAAAACGCACAGTTTGAATTTTTAAAATCTTGAGTATATGTTGACGATGTTTGACTATATTGGGCTAAATTAAATGTTACTAAATTTTATTTCTCTGTTTCTTTTTACCTTTTTTGTTTCTTTTTCTGTCTTGGCTTTTTTTGAGACAGTCTAGCAATGCAGTTCAGGCTGGCCTTGGACTCAACTTTGTAGCCCAGGCTGGTCTCGAATTCGCAAAGATCCTCCTGCCTCAGCCTCCCAAGCGCTTAGATTATAGACATGCGCCATCACGCCCAGCTTTATCCTTTTTTTGTGTAATTCGTTGTTGCTGGGGTTCAAGCCTCAAGACCTTGTGCATTCATGCCAGATGGTACACTGTACACCCACACAGCCTGATACTATTTTCTGTTTTTTAGAATATAGTGTTCTGCCAGGCGCCTACAGTAATTGTATAATAGGCTCGAACAAATAAATTTATGTCTTTCATAGATTGTGTCGAATGCATATCCACTTGGGTATTCCCTCAGCTTTATCGGTCCACCTCTCCAGTTTTATAGTTTCATTTCATAATTTGTGGTTACTACAAAGGAAGATAGACGTTAGGTACTTTTGTTTACAGTTACTGTTCAATATATTATCTGCATAACACCAATTTCCCTTAAATAGAATATCTGAGTTGATTATTTCTGTTCTTAGCAAATATTACTAAAGAAAGTAGTTTTAAACATTTTGGAGTGAACAAGTGGGAATATAAACTTTATAAAGTAGCTTTATGACATTGTAATATTGATGGTTTGCAAAGATTGAAAATTTTATATGGTCCTATTTGAAAACTATTTGCATTAGCAGATTAGGTTTGCATGTTCACAGAGTTGGGCTTTTCAGTTTTTTTCTTGTTGAATTTACATGTGTTCAAGAGGTGAAAAATTCACATATTTGATCTTATAATTGTTTGGAAATAACTATTTTGATAATTGGTAATGGTAGTATTTGACTAGTTTAATGCAGTTTTTTCGGTGAGCAAGTGACTTTGGTCCCTGGGGGGATATTTGGCAGTGTTCTGCCATGAAGAATTGTACAGCCTTCAGTGTTAGTTGAGAAACTGTGTTGTAAAGAGAATGCTAAGATTGTCTTCTGCATGTATAGGAGATGTACAGGGCACTGCACACATTTTAGGAAAGAGTTGAAAGAGGACAGAAAGTGGGGAGAGGAAACAATGTCTTAAAAATGACTGGAAGTTATCATGTTGCATAATTTTTGGATGGTCCAGGAAGCGGTTTTAAGATTCAGAATATTGTGCTTGTATGATTTAAAGAGGCCTGTGTTGTACATAAACTTGTACATATATAGGCACTCAGCAAAATCCATAATAAAAATGTAATAAAACTTAAGTTTTTAATAATAATGAAAGGGATGGGAGGAATACAAAATGTCAAATATCAGAATTCTGCTGTGGGTATTGCTTTTGAATTAGAGAAGCTGCTCCCTCCAAACAAAACCCAACAAATAAGTGAAGCTATTATTTTTCTTATGGGTTTTACTCTTAAAGTTTTTACTAATACCGGCCAGTTCTCAGTATTTTAAAATAGGTGTAGGCAGAATACCCTTTCAAAAATTGCTGTTTTAAAAAAATTAGACCCTAATTATTTACTAGTTGTAGGACCCTGGGCAAAACATTTTAATTCTCTTAAGTCTCAGTTTCCTAATCTGTAAACTGGGTAGGATCTATAATGACATGAAAATGTCTTGTGATTGTTAGTACTAACAGGAATGATGGTAATCCCACCTGAGCGATGGAAAAAAATTGACGTTTTACTTATTTTCATAAGTATATGTCTTTTAAATTCAGACTTCTGGTGTCTTACAGTTTATAGAAGGTAGAACTAGCATTATGTATCTAAACACTTGTTGTTTTTCCAGGGAATTTCTTAAAAAGTCTGATCGCGTTTGCATTTACACTTCTGCCAGCTGGTGTGTAATTTAGGTTTGTGAAGATTGAGAGGAACGCCTGGTGGACACATGTTGCGGGTGCAGATAGGAGGATTTACCTAGGTGATTGTTCTCCACAGCCTGGCGCCAGAAGAGAAACTGCACAGCCCTCAGCTATCTGGGGTGCATCCAGGATGTAATTGTTTTACATGCAGCGTGTATTTGGCAAGTGTGTTGAAATCCAGGTCTTTTGCAATGTAGGTACTGTGGTAGGATCTTCGCCAGTTTGATTTCATAGTGATTAGTGTGGAGGAGCAGGGACATCTCTGGTGAGACCTTAGCTTCTCAACTTGGATTAGAGGAGTGGAGTACGCAGGTGGCCAGGAGATGTCAGTTGGAGGGAGTGGCTGCGGCGGTCAAAAAGAGGAACAAGGCAGGGTGCGCTCAGTAGCCCCGCAAGCCAGGCTGCTCTGTGGGGTTTACTGTCCCATCCTTCGCTCGACTCCCCGTTGCTTGCCAGTACCCACGGAGCAGGGATGGCGAACCTTTCAGTGACAAGAACAGCCCACGGCGGCACGTGTGCCGTAGCTTTGCCATCACTGCCGTGTCAAGCTCCCTTATTTAAAATTTTTGGGGCCAGAACTGTTCTGGATTTTGGATTTTTTGTCCCCAGATTTTGGAATATCTGTATATACGTAAAATGAGATTTCTCTGGGTGGGATCCAGGTTTAAACACAGCATCATGTGCATTTGTTATGTACCTTATACTTGTTATACATTATAGCCTGGGTGCTTTTTAGTGTCAGTGTATTTTGACCATGATGCTTCTCGCGGCAGTGTGGCCGCGTTCCAAAGGTTTGGGATTTTGCAGCAGTTTGGATTTTAGATTTTTCGTCAGGGATGCTGCCCGTTGCGGTGGAGCAGAGCAGCCTTGGGAAGGAGGGTGAGCTCTTGAGGCAGCACCAGGAACGCTGGAGCCAGGTTCTAACCCTGACTCGCTGCTTCCAGGTTGTGTGGCTTTTGGGCGGGTCACTGGGCAGTTACTTTTTGTTACCTGTAAATCAGAGGGATGGGCCAGCTCTTGCTTCCCTCATTGCCTCAAGCCTGGAGCAGCGGAGCCCCTCCTGAGGTAAGCGCTGTGCTGCCGCCCTGCTGCGTGGTGAGAAGTGGTTGGGTGAGCCAGCTGCTGTCCTCTGTGTCCTAGCTCACTGCTGGACATTACCCAGACAGGCAAAGTCCAAGGCTGCAACGTTGCCCTAAAGGGAACCTTAGGGCAGTGTGGGAATGAAAGGAAAAGAAGATCTTTTATTTTCTTCCCTCAACACATTGAAAAAAAACAAAACAAAACTGGGTACCCGGATGTTTTTAAGCCTGTAGAGAGAGTTGAAAAGGCCTTTCTTGCAGGCCAACACCTGGTGTAAGCCAGGGCCTGCTTTCTCATCCACTCATCCTGTAGTATATAAACTAAACCCCAGAAAATTCCTTCTGGAGTGTAATATGCATTACCAGTTAAAGCAGTGCTTTAAAGGTTAAGTTGGAGGGCTGGGGATGTAGCTCAGCAGCATAAGTGCCTGCCTGGCAGGCACCAGGTTGTGAGTTCGATCCCTGGTACAAAAAAAAAAAAAAAAGCTTAAGTTGGAAATGCCTTTTCACATACTTAAGCGGCATTGCGGGTTAGAAAACCAGAGTCAGCGCTTGGTAATCATTGTGCTAGGAAGTGAGAGCACTACTCACTCTCACGGGACCCTGCTGCACGGGAGGGAGAAAGTTCAGGAGGTTCCTGGGTGACTGCAGCTTTGGACCTTTCTTTGCCAGGACTTCCCTTTTCAGAGGAGTTGCTTTTCTTCTCTCTTCCCCTGGCTGCTCGAAACAGTCTCTGTGCACGATCAGAAGCAGTGTCTCTTGGTTAATGAGGCGTCCATGGCTAGGCTCCTGTGAAATTTGTTCAGGAATTGCTACAGTATTCTCTTCATGTTTCCTAAAATAACTTGATTCCTACTTTTAAATAATTTACCTGACTTCCTTAGCAAATGCATGTGTCTGTACATTTTGTTACACTTTCAAATGAGTAGAGAATTCTTATGTCACAGGTACATAAAAGAAATCTCTATGTATGTGGCACTGTGTGTTCTTTTTTCTGTTTTACAGTGTGGACAGTTAGTGTCCTAGGTTAGGGCATGATATGTTTGGATATTGGTTGCCTTTGGATTTTAATCACCGTTTTTGATGACTGTCTCTTTTTATATGAAGAACATTGGCCATGGAGTCATGAGACATAGTTTCTATTCTTAATACAGCCACAAAAATATTGGAGAACCTTGGATAAATCTCCTCATGTCCTTATGCTTTGTTCATGTATAAATAATGAGAGAGGATTAGATCTATATGGTCTAAAACATAGCTTGAGCATTTCTTTTTCTTTCTTTTTTTTTTTTTTTAGAAAACAGTAGCTTTTCAGAAGGTACTAAAGCAGCGGCCCTGTCCTTCCTTCTGTGCTGCCGCAGCATTATCCCTTGGCCCTGTGCTGCCTGCACTCCTGGCCCTGCAGTGCTAATTTGAGTTACCCTTTTTGTTTCTGGATTTTCTTTCATATCTGAAAAAAAATGCAGAGTAGAGCCCACAAGTACACAGGACTCTCAGCCTCGTGTCTGGTCTCATCTGGCAGTTTTTCCCCACGAACGAAGTAGATTCACCTTCTGAGTTAAAGTTGGCTTCACGGCTGCTGCTGTGTTGTTGAGAATAGTGGGGCTCGGAGCCCAGCCCCGGACATGGAAGACGGGAACGGTGCCCTGCCACTTACAGGTCGCTGTGGGGTGGTGAGGCCAGTCCTTTAACCTCACGTTAAACTCAGTATATCTGTATGCTTTCGTTTTTTTTTTTTTTTTTTTTACCGGGGATTGAACTCACAACTCGCACTTGCAAGGCAGGCGCTTACGCCGCTGAGCTAAATCCCCAGCCCCTCTGTATGCTTTCTTAGTGTGTCTGTCCTTCTGCCCAGGGGGCTGTGAGGGTCCAGTGGTGTCACAGATCTGGAAATACTTTCTAAAAATAAAAGTTTGTGTCTGTACTGGAGTTGTTTCTGCCCTGCGTCCTGAAACGCTGAACTCGGCATTGGTGGAGTGCCTGCTGTGAGGAGAGTCAAGGGTTTATATAGTTAGGTTGGGGTTTATATAAGGTGTTAAATATCGTAAAGAAGGTGCAGCTTAAACTTCTGAGAAAGTTGGGGGAGGTAGTTTCAGGTTGGAGGTATTTAACACCAGCACTATAATTTTTATACTTATTTTCTAGATCATTATGGATTTTAAAAGCTGTTCTTACACTTAAGGAGGCATAGTTTGGTATTATCCTATTGCCGTTTGAGTTTTATTCGAAAATAGATGGATTTCGTTGTTCTGTAATGTAGCACCTTTCTTTTTTTTAAAAAGATGTCTCCAAGGCTTGATGTCATTTGCCAATTTTAATGGATTTAGTTCCATTTCTGTCTTCTGGTTTGGGAATCAGGATTCAGAGATAAATGTGGATTGAAGATTTACCCTTTTAGATTAAAATCTCCACTGCGGGCTTTAAGGTTTGACGTGTGACTTTATGGCTCGTGTGCAAAGCGTTCATACTGTGTTACGGAGACCCCCAAGCTCACCAGCTGCTTCCCCTCCAGCAAGGCCTTTCACCCCCTTACCTGGCCCTGTTAATCTGCACGCTGCTGTGATTGTGTTTGGGCTCCTCGCTCCTCCTCTAGTGCAAACAGCATGCAGAATGGTGTTGAGGGTTGTAAATAGCATTCACATTGTTTTTCAGAGCGGAAGTACGCATTTATTTGTTAGATTTTGGATAGCAGAAATAGATATTTCTGTTAGTTTTATGTCTGCAGGTAAGACAGAAGATATAGGAGGAAATGATATAAAACATATTGAGGTCATATTGACATTGGGATTTATTTTTATTTTCCCATTTCCCTTATAACCTGGTAAGTTGATAAAATATCTGATTATACAAGTAGAAAAACACTGGAAAAAAAAGCCATCTTTAATCCTCCACCCAGTTATAATCTCTTGTGAGCTCTTTGCCCGTCTTTTTAAGTACACTTGTTTAACTTAGGTGTATTGGTGCTGTTCAGTGTTTCCCAGCCTAAATGCCAACTGTTACTTCATCAGAGAGCCAAAATTTCTGCAATGGAAACATCCCTCATTTTAAAGGACATTTTTTTTCACACCTATTGTGTTAGTGCCTTAGCAGTTGTTTTAAAAACTTCACCTCTAATGCCAGTGACTTCTGAGGCTCCTGCTGACGCTTAGATCCTCTGGGCGGGTGTGGAAGTCTTCCTGTGCACCTGGGGTGTTGCTGGAGTAGTTTGAATGGCCTCAGGGGTGCACCAGCTCTGTGCACATGCCTTGTTGGTGTGAGTAGACTTCTTAGTTGTGTTTAGCATGATTCATTGTTTAACAGACTAAAACCCAGGAATATATGTACACCTTATATGAGTTTACTGCAAATAATAGTTGAGGATTTCTTTTTCCAACTGCCAAGCACATGCCAGTCTTTTGCGGTTACTTTGTTAGTCCTAAATTTGCACTCATGCCAGCCTGTCAGTCCTGACTGCAAAATCACTCTAGCGTGACTCTTTGAAGTTACTGCCTTACTTGAAGTTTTCTCCGTTGTATTGTAGGTGCTTTGCTACTGCCTTTCGTGGTGCCCCTTTGTGGTGGTTCTTACCTTCTCCTTTTGTTTTATAATCGTTTTCTGCAATTTATTTTAGCAAATTTGAAAACTGCATATACCCAGAAGATGTCCTATAGAGAAATGAGCTTTATGCTGTGTCTTTTTAAAAAAAATTTAAAGAGAAAAAAAACCCAAACAAAACAAAACAGAATAAAGGGTAGCAGCAGTACAGAATTCCAAGGAAACAAGGAAATGAACACCCCCCCCCAAAAAAAAACCCACTAAGGAATCATTACTTGTCAAATTAGATACTGACATCTTGGAAATAGTTGTTCAAATTACAAAATTAAAACATGCAAAGTAGACATTCAAACAGTGAGACTGTTGACAGTTCTGCTCCACTATCTGACAAAATATGCTGTGTCTGTTTATTAGTGCTGTGCATACATCAGTGTATATATTATGCTTTGAGGTTGGATCAGTCTGTTTATTCTTTAATCTTTTAAAAATATTCTGTGCATATTTTGTTGTATTTCTTTACTTTTTTTGGCTCTGTATTGTAGACATATTATGCTTTATGCCTCATTGCTGATATTTCCATTTTTAGGCAGGCCCTTTGCCATGTGTTTTTAGCTCTTCACATTGTATTCCTAGGGTTTGGTCTGCATTATGATAGGTTATACTAGTTGTTGTATTAATGTATTTTTTTCCCTTTCTCTCTTTAAAGGCAATGTGGCTTTAGATAATCTACAGATAAAAGAAAATGCTCTGGTAAGTCCTTTTTAAAACTGTGCTAATAACTTAGTTAATTTGGTTATTGAGCATCAGGTACCAGGTACTAGATAAAGTGATTGAATCACTTTATTTAATGACTTAATGATTTTCCATTAGGAAATCTCAGATTAAAAATACAGAAAAAAATTTCTCCTAGTGATCAAGATAGTATCTTTTGGAAAGTGGAACTTTTACCTGGCCTAACTTGACTATAGTATCATAGTCTACATCGTTCTTCTGAATTATCTTTACACATTTCTCAACGAAATAAGGGTTTGACTTTAACAACTATCTAATGAATAATTGTGGTCTGGTATTATAATACAGTAATAAGAAGAAAAAGAAATTAATAGTGGCTGAAGAAAATAATTTTTATCACTTACTATGGAGGAAACAAAGGAGTTTTTCTCCTACCCTGTTTGGTTTCTATTTAGCTTGTGGGGTTAAATTTACATTTATGAAGTCATTTCAGGTTTATTCTTTCATCACATTTTCAGGTTCTTAATTTCTAGTTTATAATGTCTTTCTGTATTGGTTTAATTATCTTTTAAATCACTATTTATTTATTTATTTGTTTGTCTTTGAGACAGGGTCTTGCTATCTCCTTCCGGCTGACCTTGGGCTCACTTTGTAGCCCAGACTGGTCTCTAATTTACAATTCTCCTCCCTAAGCCTCCCGAGTGCTGGGATTGTACCCGTGTGCCACCATGCCCAGCTAAAGCACAATTAATTTATAGCAGTAAAATACCTGTGTTTGTGGCTTGAATAAGATGAAAAATGAACTGGAAAACTGTGGGTCCTCAGAATATTTGGATCTTTATTCCCTGTGTTTATCTGGCGCATCACAAATTTTAAATTTTATGCAAAAACATAGGAGTTATTTTTCTATTATTAGAGATTGCAATACAGCTTATTTTTCTAAGTTTATGTCAGTATTTTATAAGAATATAAGTATAAATAGAATTATGAGAATTGAATATTTAATATACTTCAAAAACAAATTGAATTCTTAGCCTAAGTTGAAGAATGTACCTTTTAAAATTTTTTATTTATTTACTAAATATGAGACAATTTTTCAGTTACTGTTTTTTTTTCAGTTACTGTTTTCCACTAATATGTGTGAGATAACTGTTTCTTTTCTTGTTCTAGCATTTCTTATAAACTGTGTCCATTTGTTTGTTAGTGGAATTTATATTTGATTTGATTTATTAAAGCAAATTAACCAGTTTATCCACCTACATTTTTAGAAGTACAAGCTCTTTAAATTTTTCTTATTAATAGTTTTTCATGTGAATTTTTTGTGTAGAGTCAAAGTTTAGTAAAGGTTTTTTTCTTTTAAAGCTGTAAGCCCTTTTCTGAATTACTGAAATATAGAAAATTGATTGTTTATTTTTTCCTTTTTAGAGGGCACTGTATTTCTGTATTTACATGATACTAGAGTAACTTTTGGGGGGCTTAATAATGTGAGATGTCCTTTAAATTTCTCTTTTTCATGAAGAGTGAATTGGATGTTCCTTTTAAAGTCAAGGCTGGGCAGATTGGTAAGTACTTAACTTTTCATATGAAGTATTCTTATTTATTTCTGTTTATTTTTTTGCATTACTTAAACTAAGAAATTGTTTTTAGCTTGACCAAAAGTGTGAGAAATTGTTGGCTCACATTAGAGCTTGTAGAATTCTGAATCTAATATATATAATATATAAATAATACCTACCTAAATGTTTTGGCAAAAGGGTAGGAAATTACCCTCTAAGGTGAAGGGACATTTGAACTGCATCTGTGCTCTTCAGGCTTGGCTCTGCTGCACAAAATACAGCTTTGTCTTGATTACAGATACCCACATTTTGTAAGCTTTTCTTTATTTGTGGAAGTAGTGTAATTCATAACTATTAATAAACTTTAAATGCAGCTTATTTCCCTCATGTTTTGTTCAACCATTTTCACTTGCTGTATTATGCAGCAATGTGGTATGGGTGCTGTGTTTCAGTGAGTATGGGGTCTTTTTCTTTGCAGCTAAATGTTTTTTTTTTATTCCTGGAATCAAACTCAGAGCCCTCGCACTTGCCAGTAGGGCGCTGTGTCGCTGAGCTGCATCCCCGGCAGCTAAATTCTTACACTTAGACTGTATACAACCAACCATATGTCTTCACTGGAAGATTTTCAATAGGAAGTGTAATCTACAAAGTTCTCCCAACTAATCCACACTACTGGAGGTCTCTGTCTGTCTGTCTGTCCATGCATCTGTATACCCATGCCTGATTTCTTATTTGTACTATAGAATCTTTACTTATGCCATATCCCTCTATATCCCAGGAGTCTATCACATTGCTGCCTCTCTTCATGTAGTATACCAGGTCAGAGAGGGCTTTGTCTTTCACTAGGCCAGTGTCTTAGTAACTACTTACCTATTCGGGTCCATTTTTATGTGTCCTGTTAATGTAAAGGAACATTTTCATGTTTTTTGACATTGGAACTAAGAGATAGTTCCTTATTTTGGAAACATCTCAAGGACATGTGCTACCTTTTTTGTTTGTTTTTTAAGTAGAATTGACTATTGTTGTGATCTTTAGCTGTGCTTGAGAAATATTGTTGTGAGGCCGCATGCTTAATTGAAATCCAGAGTGTAGAATTTATAGCCATTTATTCATCCTTTTACTTTGACATATTTACATATACGTGCTAAATGCAAAACTCTGTCAGTAGTTGTGGGAGAGGCTAGGGTTAATATGGTATGTTTGCCTTCAAAGAAGTTACAGAGATCTAAAATTGGGACATAAATTGAAATTGCATTTCTAGTATATTGGATGAGTTACAGCTGACTAAAGAAATTTTATGTTATTCAAGTATCCTTACAAGGAGGTTTGTATTTTGCTTTCTATTTTTTTTTCTTTTATCAGTACCAGGGATCGAACTCATGACCATGTGCTTGCAAGGCAGGTGCTTATGTTGCCCAGCCCATGAGATTTGTATTTTGGAGGAAGTTTTCTCATGGTTTAAAATTTATTCTGTTTTCTTTTAACGTGCCATGAGAACTTCTACCTTTTCCAGGATTATTCGCTGAGTATTGAGAAGACCATTACATATTAGGATACAAAGTATTTTTATCCTTTGTTTTTATCCTTTTTCTGGTTTATGGAGCATTTATATAAGTTATTAAATTTCTGCTTAGGTTAAAATATTGTACCTAACTTGTAGAGTCAGTGTAGCTAAGTAAGCTGAAACATGATTTGATTTTCTAAGAGCTAATCATATTTGTGGGTAACTCTAGGTTATCTTTGTACTTAAATTAAAAGAAGTTCTTATCTCTGAAAGGAAGGATATAATATGAATAACTGAATTCCAGGACCTTCTTGAGGGATGAGGGCAATGAGTAAGGAGAAACAGAGAAAAGAAAAGGTTTAGGAATAAGCAATCTTTTCTTGGTATGGAACTTAGAGGAGTGTTTCCCAGGCTTGGTCTTATGCTAGGAAGGCAGTCAAATACATTTGTTATGAGATTATGAGATAATTGCAAGTAATATATGTGTGTGTGTGTATATATATATATATATATATATATATGTATAGCAGTATCATATCTATATTTGCTACTATAAAGCTGTAAGCTATAGAAGTGACCTAGAAGCGTAGTGGTATTAGCAGATCCCCTGACCTCAGAGCCATTTAGAAACTCAGCATGTTTACCAGCCAGAAAGAAATGGAGAAATAAGCTGAGTACTTTCACCCAGGCAGGATAGCCTGCATTCCAGATACTATTTCATTCCCTCTTTAGGTCACTACGTTCTTTATCAGTTTTTTGAACTTTGGGCATCTTCAATTAAAAATGCCATTGATTCTTGTACTATGGCTTAGTATGAGTTGAAAGATTCTTTTCTCCTGAAAGTCTTGATCAGCAGCACTGAGAGAACTACAGATTTTATATCATTATTTTAAAAAAAATTATGAGGAAGGAAGGTATTTATTTTTGGAACATGGAAAACAGGGGTAGGAAAGACCTGGGCAGAATTGTTATTAACACTACTAAGGGGAGACTGGGTCATTGGCTTCCCAGAGAGGTGAACAGGTGGATACCAGAGATAGGAGAAAGGATAAAGGAGGAAATGGGAGAAAATACCCAAAGCAGATTTTGTCTGTGTCAGAATTTAGCTTGCTTCTACTCTTTTGCCCCGCATACCTTTCCCCGGAAGTTTTGTGGGCTCAGCTCTGGAGGACCTGACATTAATGACACGTGTCTAAGAGCACATGTATTCTGCTTCCCAGTGGTTTGTAAATACAAGTTAGGCGTATCAATGGTCTGAGTCGTGTAACAGTACTAAGGTACCATAACACTGTCGATAAAATAATTTATCTTGCCTTTAGAGCTGTCCTCTTCACGTTGTGGCAGTTCTGTACACAGCCCTTGGGGCTCGTCACTGTGTTGTGCTTCAGCTCCTGGCTCTTGCACAGATACCATTTTGCACTTGGGCTCTGGAGAGTCAGTGGCTGGTGCGGTGGACGAGCGTGGACCCACACGCTGAGTTCTGGGTGCTTTCTAAATCTGCGTGGATTTAGGACAGTTTAACCTCTCCCAGACTGAGTTTCCTCTGGTAAAAAACTGAAGTAATAGCTCTTCATTTCTCTTACCATTTTAGAATGTCAAATAAGAATTATCAGGAAGTTTGACAAATACAAAGCATAATGTGAAGTTTACTTCTACTAGTGATATTATATGGAAAAGAGCTTTTAAATTCTAGTGTTGGAATTTTTCTGAGTGATATTGTATGCATGGAGAATTTTAATGATACTTTTAATGAAAAGTAAGAAATTTTTCTCTTATTGAGCAGTGAAACAAAGACTTAAGGTTGAAATTATGTTTCTTTAGGTAAATTAGCTTTGAAGATTCCTTGGAAAAATCTTTATGGAGAAGCAGTTGTTGCGACTCTAGAGGGATTATATCTGCTCGTTGTCCCTGGAGCAAGTATGTTGTTTTAAGTTATAACAATGCAGTGACATCATAGGGATATTAAATTGTTGCCTGGGTTAAGTGTCTAATTTATTTAGTAAGATACAAATATGTACACATAAATAGCCACATTTGTGTGTAAAATGTCGTTATTATAAAGAATACAATGTTTTAAATTATATTCTCTGTGAGTAATTATTTTGCATCTAATCTTTCTGTTGAGATGCTTTAGGTAGATTTATTACTGGGAAATGAAATAAATTGTTAAAAGTGTACTGATGTGTTAATTTACCCATTTGAAGATAAGGAAATTTATTTTTTAATCCTATTTCATTGCTTCTGATTTTACGTGAATATTTTTTCAAAAACTTGTGTAACATAGGTAAATTTTTAAGCAAATTGTATTTTAATTTTAGTGAATTTCTTTAAAATATTATAGTTTAAGTAATAGCTTTAGTTAATTTTTTCACTTGGACAGTGTGATAAGAAAAATTTGAATGTTTTAGGGTAAAATTACTTAACAGTAATTTCCTAATCATAATAGATATAAATTTCAGTTTTGTATTTTGCTAAGTAACAGCAGCATTGACCTTTTATGCAAGATATGACATTTTTATGTTTTGTAGTTTTTCTAGTAGTAGTGACAATTTTTTTTTAATCTTTTTAAATTTTATTTAAAGAGAAAAAAAAAAACAGAAAAAAAGGTAGCAACAATACAGAATTCCAAAGGAAAAAGTAGTGACAATTTTGGAAGGCTGTACTGTGTTCCATTGTGCTCTGCCTACTGTGTGATCACCATTATAGTGAAAACTATCTGTATCTTTTTTTACAAATCTTTTTATGTGTGCTTTTACTTTATTTCTTTAAGATACATCATCAGAAATGAGATTTCCTAGACAAAAAGGGTATATATTTTATGACTGTTGATACATATTCCTGAATTAATTTCTGAAAGCCTTTTTACCCTTCTACATTGATACCAGGTGTTATTGGATGGGAAGTTATTTTTGTAGTTACTGAAAATTTTTCAGTATTGCCAGTCTTCTCAGGTATTTCTGACTTAGTTTTTTTTTTTTTTTTTAATGTATCTGCACAGCCTTTTCCCTCCTTTCCTTTATCTTTGTTTCTCTTTGTCATTTCTTCGCTACTTTCCTTTCTTGGTTATGTTTTATAAATCAGTAAAAATCACTTACATTTAAATATTTTAAGAAACTAAAGAATACAAAAGTGTTTTTGAACTTAAAAAATACGTTACACATTTGTAGTAAGTTTGAACTTTTCACATTTATTTATTGATTCCATTTCTTTTGTGTGATTAACTACACATTTTTAGGTATTAAGTATGATGCTGAGAAAGAAGAAAAATCCTTGCAGGATGTTAAACAGAAAGAGCTTTCCCGGATTGAAGAAGCCCTTCAAAAAGCAGCAGAGAAAGGTAAATAAGTTTATGTTTTAGATAACTTAAGCATAATATATAATATATATTATAGATGTATTTAATGTTTGTTAAATTTGTTTTACTTGACAGAATAGAGCATTGCTTACTGTCATGTAAAAAAAAGACATTTTGATTTTATTTCTAGAGAATCGGCTTCATTGTAGAAATGATACTTTTGTCCTTTCATTTTACGACATCAGTTTATATTCCCCAGAATATGAAATTCCTGGTAATATCAGAAGATTCCTCAATTTTATTTATTTAAAAAAAAAATTTTTTTTTGTACTGAGGATCGAACTCATGACCTTGTGCCTGCCAGGCAAGCACTTAAGCCTCTGAGCTAAATCCCTGATTCCTCAATTTTAGATCCTGTATTTAAAATGTTAATTCTGTCAAAGTACTATGTTTATGCCCTTAAAAATCCAACAGCATTGCCAGAAAGACTTATGATAAGGAAGGCTAGCTTGCTGTTCCACGCGTGCTGCTCTTCGGACCCTCTCCTGAGAGGGTCTCACAAGCCAGCAGCGGGCGTTCTGCTGCTGCGTAGCTGGTTAATGGAGGCATCGGCAGGACTTCTGCTGTGGCTGGAGCGAAGGGGTTTACCGCTGTTCCTGCCGCCTTCCTCCTTATCTCATAATGTGGGTGGCAGTTCCTAGTTAACACCTACATTACTATGACAGTGTGATTGTTCGCTGCATAGGTTAAATGGTGGATGGTGGTCATGTTTCCTTTCTTCTGTAGTCGTTTTTCTTGAATTGTAAATGCTTCTTTTTATTTGCCTGATCTTCTTGTATACTGCAAATTTTTTCACGTTAGGTGAAATTGGTCTGTTATATGAGTGTGGAAGTTATTTTCCAATTGCCTTTATCCATCTTTGTCCTCTCCACCTCTTTTTCGTGGAGTTGTCCCTTTGAACTGTTCTGTTTCTGTAGCGCTAGGGATTGAACCCCGGGCCTTTTGTTAAGTAGACATGTGCTGTACCACTGAGCTCCACCGCTAGCCTTGAACGTTTTTCGCTTCATTTTATTTTGTTTTTTAAAGGCCTGTTACATACTTGTCTTCATGATACTGTTCTTCATTGCTCTTTTGTGTTTAATTAACTGTATCCTGGTTCTCTTTCTGTTTCTCTGTCTTTCCTTTCGCACACTCCTGTTTCTGTTGTTGTCATTAAGAGACATTTAGTAGCTTTTACTATAATTTTGAAAATTTTCAAGTCTGAATGCCTTTTTATTTTACTTTTAGCCTTGTTTATTTTGTCTAGGGATAAACCCTAGGTTTAAAATCAGGAATTTGAAGGATGCTTTTGAAAAGTCAGTTGTTCGTCTGCCTTACACGTTGCTGGAAAATTCCTATACCCTCTTGTCAGGGGTCTCCATTTGATTTGGACAGAGAGACAGTTGTATAAAGATAAGCAGGCGGAAGTGTGTTGCATCCTGATTAAAAGGTCCAGGCGTTACAGCAGTTGAGAATGGACGTATCATGTTCAGCCCAAGAGATCGGGCAGACAATGTCAGGTTGTTTATTTCAGCTCGCTGTGAGGAGTGCAAAAGAATAAGAGGGGACAGTGAGGTGGGAAGGCGTGTGCTGCCTGTGACAGGAGCTGCGTGGCGTGGGGCCCCTGGAAGGCTGGGACGCTGTTCAGGTTGATGTGAAGAGGTGCAGATGCCTGGTGATGCAGTGGTGATGGTCGCTGTCCCGGCACTCTTCAGAGCACTTCATGTAAATTAGCTCGGTTAGTATGCCCCACCCGTGATGCAGGTGCTGTTGCTCTTCTGTTCTAGCGTTGAGGAAGCTGAATGTTAAATAATTTGCTCTGTATGACACAGTGAGAAAATGGAAGCTCTAGAATTTGAATCTAGTTGACTCTAGACTCTGTATTCTTTTTTTTTTAATACTAGGAATCGAACTCAGGACCTTGCGCTTGCCAGGCAGATGCTCGTACCACTGATCTATATCCCTGGCTAGATTCTGTATTCTTAATAGTGAACTTTAAAAAGTCTGTAGCCAGCAGGAAGCTAAATTTTCCTTTTTCCTTCTTTAAAAATCCAAAGAGGGAGTGATGAGCCCTAAGGATTCTGATATTGTGTCTGAAAGCAGATCCTACCAATTTAAATGAGGACATTTCCACTGGCTCTAAAATTAGTGTTAAATATCACTATTCTGAAAGTGGGCAAAAGGACAGGTAAAGAGAGAACCAAAGGAATAGATTTTTTCTTCCATTTGAAAATTTGTAAAATATTTCAGTGAGACATTAGCTATAATCAGTATTTGCCTGCCTTGCTTAATTTGTCACATTTTAATTAAGAATTTTTATTTTAATGCTAAAAAATGTAGTTTGTATGTGGAAAGAATAAAAATGATGTCACTGTAAGTATTTCTTCAGGAATAGATGGTTTGGTGTCAATTTCAGTTGTCCTGTGAATGGTTTCTAATTCTTTGAAATCAAGGTTAGGCGTATTTTACATGTGGAAATTAAAGTTGTCGTTTAATGCTTTGCGTTTTGGTTATTGCTGCCATGTGGATACAGGTGCACATTCAGGGGAGTTCATATATGGCTTGGAAAACTTGGTTTACAAGGACATCAAGCCTGGTGGGTATGCATGGTTAATTATTTTTAACTATAAAAAATTATATTCTTACCCATGCGTGTGCTCTTAGAGGAGTCCATTTGATGGTGTGCCATCCTTTGAAAAATATGGAAATGTAATCCATGCTTTTCCCTTTACCATCATTTCCTTTTCCCTACCTTCTCCAGCCATTGGTTCATTCACTAAACATTTGATTATCTTTTTGTGGCAAGCGTGATTCTGGGTGCCCATTGGGCACAGTTTACTGCCCTTGGGAAACTGAAAGTTTGATCTGTCAGTTGCTGTAAAATTTATGCTGCCTTTGGGATTTTAGTTTTCCAGCACAGTAGTACAGTTTCTCAGTTAAGTCCTTCCTTTCTCTGTAGCAGTGGTTTTCAAGCTTATAAAAGGTGGGGGGAACAGGACTGTGTTCTGAACTCTGATAGAAGGTACCATCATGGCATTTTTTCTGCTGTTCTCCCTGATCTGTTTGGCTTTAGAGGTAGTTCTGGGGGGCCTCTAGCCTACTGTTCTGTAGAGCACATTGATATTCGAAGCTTCACAAGGACAGATTGAAGACTGCCCTATCAAATGCAGTAATTTTAATATCGTAATTTGATTTATTGCATTTATACTTTAAAAGAGTAAAGAATTTGGTATATTACCCACACTTATTTGGTTTGGTTTCGTTTGATGAAATGGCAAGCGGCATCAAACATTTGGTTTGATGAAATGGCAAGCGGGCTTTGTAACTCAAATTTTAAACAAAAAGCATTGTGCTAGAATTACTTCTGCACCTAGAAACTTCGTTAATATGTAGGTTCATTATGACAGTTGGGAAAAGCATTTGCTTGGCAGATTCATAGCATTAAGTGAAATTACCCGCAAAGCACTTTTCCTTGTAACAAATCTGCCCTTTTAGTTGGCTAGGTTAATTTGTCTTAGCTACTTTTATGTAAAAGGTAGCATGCAGATAGATATGGCTCTCTGTCCAGTTTAGTAGGTTATGGTTTTCTGTAGTCTGCTGCACAATATTT
The DNA here is from genome assembly GCA_004027295.1 of Dolichotis patagonum. Taxonomy (NCBI): domain Eukaryota; kingdom Metazoa; phylum Chordata; class Mammalia; order Rodentia; family Caviidae; genus Dolichotis; species Dolichotis patagonum. Next base: position 36,940 of record PVJX010009934.1, read on the forward strand.
TCTAATCCTTCTGGGTGTGACCTACCCCTAATGTACAAATGAATTTCAGTGGCCCATTGAGATACCTCACAAAATCGCTGCGTGCTATTGTTAAAAGCATTGGTGAGGTCATTATAAAGGAACACCCAATTGATTTGGTTTTCTTCTTACTTTGTAATGTGCATTACTTTGGATACAAAATGAGATCCAGACTGTTGATGATTCTGAAATGAGAATAGTTAATTTTGTTGATATTTTTATTCACTTACCCAGGAATTCCTATGTACTTCATGATTATTTCTTTTCAATTTCCAAACATACATTCTTTCCTCATTTGGTGTGTTTTTTTTTTTCTTTTCCAATTCTAGGACAGTAGTTCTTCAAAGTCAAAACTATTTTCATAATAATGCTAAGATAGTGCTTGATTTGGCACAGCATCAGACTTTTGCCCTGTCGGCACAAATGCGATAGTAAATTGCTGGCTCCTTAGCATGGTTCAAGGCAGGGCACCCCACTGTGTTGGTAGTTGCTGTGTTCTTTACCACCTTGCATCTTCAGTATTAAAATTTTTCTTGAAGTAGGAAAATTACTATTTTAATAAACTTCAATTTTGATCACATGTCTCTTTAATGTCATATGCAACAAAAGAGCAAGTGTACTTAAAACAGTACATCTGAAGAAAGTGTTCATGCAGTTGAGTTGTTTTTTTATGGAAAATCATCTTTACCTGAAAAAATAATTGACGGATTATCATTACTCAGATTTGGGAGTTCTGTACTCGTTAGAACAAAGTAACTGGCGATACTTGTTGCCAATCATAAGATTTGAACTTTTGAGGAATACTTCAGAGTTTTGAAAACCTTACACTTGCTACCTTGAGCTTGACGTTTCTCAATACTTAGACGACTTTTCTGATGAGACTGTTGGTGATAGTAACAGGACTTTTGATATTAAATAAGGAAATGAGCCAACATTGGACAGGTTTGCACAGTTCAGTTAAGCAGCATTTCCAAAAGCATTAGTAATGAATAGAAAGAAATCATGCACATTTTAAAAGGTTAAAGTGCAGAGCAAACCAGTCGATTTTAATGCTGGTGAAAAATTCATTGATAATGTTTTAGATTTCATGAGACAACTGCCTTTAAGAGACTACCACTTGGAGTGTTGTATTCATAATTACTTGGAAAGATCATGAAAGTATTTCTGTCTTTCCAATTGTGTATCTGTAGTGAAATGATATTTTTGCCGTATACTTCAGTTAGAACAACATATCTCAAAAGATTGAATCAGAAGCGATACATGAATCCAGCTGAGCCATCTGTTAAAAGGGTTGGTAACCGTGTGACTCTTTTCACTCCCAAGTTTTTGTTTAGGAGTAAATGTTTGTTTTCTTAACTATATGCTGTCTGTATAATTACATATGTTATAGTTTCTTACTTTTTAGTGAATTAATCAAAATATTTTAAAAATTCTGTTTTAGATTTTCAGCATAATAAATATCAGTAGTTATAACCCACAAAATATAAAAAACTTTCAAAGCCTCAGGTTTTAAGTTTGTCAAAGGATCCTGAGACCAAAATATTTGAAAACTGCTTTAGAGCATGATTGAGAATAATAGATTTATTATTCACCAGATTAGTTAGAAACGTTCTCTAAGGAACTGTGTAGTACTCAGCTGTGAAACTGCTCAGAGAAGTGTAACGTGGCATCTCTAATATCAAGTTAGAGACCTGGCAAGGGGCTGGAACAACCTAGAAACTACAAGAACAGGTCAGATGAGAAGAGAACCTGCTCTTCTAGTGCGGTAGAATGATTTTCAGAGCTAGTTTACCTTTCTTACTTTTTTGTTTTCAGATGGTATTTGAGAACTCAGAATTTTTATTTTATTTATTTATTTATTTATTTAGTTTTGTTTTGTTTTTTGAGACAGGATCTCCCTATGTAGTTTAACCTGGCCTGAATTCGTTATGTAGTACAGGGCGACCTCGAACTTGGCAGTCATTCTCCTGCTTCAGCCTCCCAAGTGCTGAGATCATAGGGGTACATCACCACGCCTGGCGTGTATTTCTAATTTATGAATGAAATAGAGTCCAGAATTATCACTGTGACTAGAAATACTATTATTAGTACTACCCAGATTCTGTTACATATTTTGTTAGATATTTCTCCTTGAAACTTGGGATTTTAGTCTTGTAATCAGAAGTTGATTCTTAATTTTGTAGTATAACAGTTTACAAATATCAAGACAGAACAAAGCAAAATTTCAAGCCAAATTTCATATATATGCCCTCAAATGTATGTATAACATGCAATCTATGTATAACAATACAATTAATCAGCAAGTCAGTTTGTTACATAGACTTTATATATTTTGTTATAATGTTCTCATGTGGGTTTTTTTTGAATTCATTTTAACAGTGCCCAGATTTTACAGCCTGCCCTAAAACAAGCAGACTGCCTGCTGAAACCTCCTGCCTCAGGGCAAGAGACATGTGTAAGCCCGCTGAATTCGGTGTAGTCGCTGGGATTCCTCGTGTTTGCTGGAATTCCCAGTGAGACCGACCCCACAGTACTTAGAGGAGTTAAGTAAGGCCACATGCAGGCGGAAGTGCTGGAACTGAGGTTTCCGGGTCTCCTAGAAGTTTGCTAGTAGGTAATTTCTGGGAGGGCAACCCACGTTTAGGAAATGATATTTTACACAGTAGACCTTGGAAAGCATGGCTTACATTGGAAATTACAAATAATGTTCCTGTAGTTTCCAGTATGAAGATGAGTGGCAGGAGATAGAAGCAGACAGGGATGTCTGAGGTTGGATCACGAAAGAGCTCTTTTTTTGTCAGGCAAACACGATTTAATTTTATCTGGCAGGCTTCAGAGAGCCTTTAAATAATTTTGAACAAGGGCTTAACAGCTGTGGGTAGTATTTCAGAAGAAATCAACATGGTGTGAGGAAGGGCCTTTAGTAGGCAGGTAAGGATGGAGGCTAGAAGCAGGGAGCCACGCAGAGGCTGCCTCGGGTCTGGAGCTGGAGGTGATGCCTGGCGGGCAGCTGAAGGTGCAGACCTGAGAGTCGGGCTTGGGAGAGGCAGGTGTTGGTTACTGCCAGAATTCCCTGAGTCACTGCTGAATAACAAAGGAGGAGGTTTAAAGGGAATTACTGAGGCAATTCAGTGTAAGGTTCCGTGAACATTTTCTGTCACTCTCCTATTCTTTGTATTCTTAACTCACTGATTTTGTTTGCAAGGCATATCATCTGGAGAGTCATCTGTTGGCATCCTGCCCACTCATTTCATTTGTGTTCCTGCCACACATTTATCTAAACCTTCCTCTGAAAGTTTTGTCATTATTACATTTCCAATATTTTGGTAGTATTAAAATCGAAGGGAAACTTTGTTAAGTCATAAATAATGTATAAAGGATGTTGCAAGTGAATATTTTAATCCCATTTTTGTGTGATTGTACCTTTCAGGTTATTTTCTAGATTAAGGAAGGTTATTCTTTACTAAAAATGCTATTGTAAATTAAAGGAGGTCTGTGAATTTGTGTTTGTATTGAAATACTAGGTAGTTTAGAGTAAGTTGAATTGTACCAAAATTTGCTTTTGGGAAGAATTCTCTTATTTTCTTTTCTATCCTCTTGTCTGCTAACTTGAATTTTATCCTTTTCTCACTAATATGCTTCCACTGAGAAGGACGTAAGCGTAAAAAGCACAAAAAACATTTTAAGAAACGTTTTAAAGGTCTTGATCGCTCAAAAGGTAGGTAAAAGTAGTTTTTATGCCATGTGTTGTTTATACACATTGCCACTTAACTCCTATCTCGGAAGGTAAAATGAATGTTAGCTTATGACTTAATTTCAAATATGAATTTCAAGTTGAAAATTCACATTAAAATCTAAACTACACCTGAAAAAAAAGTAATGACGCTAGGATAGGGGTAATTTCCGTTGAGCAGTCCCTACCTCTCCTTCGGTCATTCGTTATGTGGTGCTGTGAGAACTGCACGTCTTGAGCTCGTGTTTTCTGTTCTTTAATAGATAAACCTAAAGAAGCCAAAAAGGATACATTTTTGGAAAAATTGGCAACTCAAGTAATAAAAAATGTCCAAGTAAAAATCACAGACATTCACATTAAATATGAAGATGATGTAAGTAATTTCAATTGTTTGGTTTAAGTTAGCAATACATGTATATTATATAATAGTCTTGATTTGTCTGTATATGTTCATCTGCACCCAATGTGATTTATTTTTTATTTCTTGCAGTACTGCAGATCAAACCCAGTTACTCTACTACTGAACTACAGTTTTAGCTGTTTTAAAATTTTTCAAGAGTGTCTTGTTAAGTGGCGCAGGCAGGACTGGCCCTTGTGCTCCTCCTGCTTCGGCCCCCTCAGTGCAGGGATTAGAGGACTTGCTTTTGTGCCTGATTCCCGAACCTCCCTGGAATCTGAGGTTAATGTTCTTGCATGTGTTTTCTGCGCTGGGCTCCTTTCATTGAGTATCCACATATGTAGAGGTGACATGAAACCAGCACGTGTTGTCCTGTATTTTTTAAAACTTTGTTTTATTTGTTAAGACTGATAACTTTAAGCATCTAATTTTCTTGTTATACTGACAGAGCAGTTAGTTCCTGGAGGTGATTAAACAACCAGTGGCAATGGTAGTCCACGGAAAAGGGACTAAAACCATGGTCATCTGAATGTGGTGCCATTCTGTTTCCCTTAAACTCAGTGGATTACGCCACCCACAGCTACTCACAATATGCAACATTATACTTGGGAACCAAAAATTTCACTGATGATCAAAAGCTTACCATTAGTTGATTTGGAATTGTTCAGCCAATTTAGTTGAAACATAACATATCTTGAATTGTATATGTTTCCCTGAGTTTAAAAGCTTGAAACGAACCAGGGGTGGGGGTCCACTGCAGTAATCCCAGCCTCCTGGGAGGCTGAGGCAGGAGGATTTTCAGTTTGAGGTAAGCTGGGCAATTTGGCATGATCCTGTGTCCATGTAAGACTAGAAGAGGGCAGGGAGTGTAGTTCAGTGGCGGAATGTGCTTGGTTTAGAAACTTTAAATTTTATTATTTAGCCAGGAAAGTGGAAATCTTACTGCATCTTTTCTAAAACTGAATTTGTATTCTTCTTTGTTTTGGATTTGCCTTAAATTTAAATTAAATTAAAGCAGTGCTGACCATAGATATATTTTCATTTCCTGATTAGTTCTCTGTTGCTTAATACTCTTAAGCACACTGGTAGCTTTTCAAAAGGGATCTCTGTTTTATAGTAGGTTTATATGCTGGCTTTATGGAGTTATTAAGGTGAATTTTGTTAACAAATAACTGTCTTACAAAACTCACATTATAAAAGCTCATGTTTTTAACAAACTCAGAAAAATAAAACAGGAGCGCGAAAGATTTTTGTTAAAAGTATGTGAAGAAATGGTAACCTTCAGATACTGATGTTAGCAAAGCAAGTTACTTATTGGAAATACATAAATGAAGACAAAACTCCCTAATGATAAGAAATGGACTCTTAAAAGGAAAGATTGTTGAAAGCCACATCATTTTAAAGTAATCAAATATGTGGACTTGGAATGGGACATCTTAACTCTAAATACCATCTCCACAAAGAGTTGCCTCAGGTTGTATGCTGATTGATCCCTGCCGGTAAAAGTGAGCAAAAACCCACAAATAGGATTACCATGTGCTCAGCAGTCCGCTTCTGGATACATGTCCAGCGACATTGAAAGCAGTTTTTTAGAGAGATACCTGCTATTCATGTTACCGTGGCATTATTCACGTTAGTCATGATGCAGAAAGAGTGAATGGGTAAAGAAATTGTGGTCTGTCTACACAGTGAAATTCTGTTTAGCTGTGTGTGTGTTTCTGTCATTTATAGCAGGATAGATGAAAGTAGATGACGTGCTAGGAGAAGTAAACGTGGCACCAAAAGACAGCTACTGCACGATCTCACTTCTATGTAGAAATTGACAAAGCTGAGCTCAGCGAAGTGGGGGGTGTAGAGGTGGGTACGAGAGGCTGGGTGCGGCCAGAGGAGAGGCGGGCCAAAGGCTCGGGCTGTCAGCGAGAGGAAGCAGCTCTGGTGCCCTGTGGCACAGTGTGGTGACAACAGCTAATAACGGTGTTCTATTAATAACGTCTGTTTGAAAATTCCTGAGTGGGTTTTAAATGTTCTTATTACAAAGTAGTGTTAAACACACGGGGGAGTAAATACCTTAGTGACTGATGTGACCCTTCCACAGTGTACGTACATTTTTTGAAACACTCACATTGCACCCTCACAAATATATATGTTGTCAATTTGAAAAATAGCAAAAAATATAACCCTGACATATTAATGGATGAAAGCCTGTTTGAACCTAAACTAAGTTTTTTGCTGACCCAGTACAATTAGAAAGGTACATTATTTCTCTCCTTTTAGTAAAAAAGAGATGCACAGCAATAGGGTAACATCTGTTATGTTTAAATTGGTGACAGAAATGTTTAAAACTATCTAAAGAAGAATGTTACAAACCACAAAGAGTTCGTATTGTAGCTAAAAAGCTATGAGAAATACAGAATGTAAGAGGTAGGGAAAATAGCCTGGTGTGGTGGCACATGTGTGTAATTCCAGCACTTGGGAAGCTGAGGCAGGAGGCTTGACATGAGTTTGAGGTCAGCCTGGGCTACATAGTTTAAGACCAGTGTGAACTGTATTTTGAGACTTTCTCTCATAATACAAACAAAAAATAAGTGGGAAAATATTATTTTTCATAAACGTGCTCTCTGGCTAATAGTAATTTGTGGATAGGGTTAGTGGGAATTGTGGAGTTGCGTGTTGTTGAAGTTCTTTCTGAAATAGCCACAGATTATTTTATCTGTAGGTACAAAAACATGAGTGTAAGGAAACAGGAACATGTTTTGCTATAAATCATTACCTGCATTAATTGCAAGTAAAGCTAAGAGTGCACTGTGTCAACTATACGAGGGCATAGATGCATTTTTCCTGTTTGAGAAGAATATGTGATAAAATTTTGGGGTCTTGGATTACTTAGAATGTTGTACTGCTACTTTCTGCTTTGCTCATTTCTGTCATGATCAAGTGATTGTTTTTTTTTTTTTTTGTCTTTCTCTCTCTTTCGGGTACCATGAATCAAACTTAGGGCCTTGTGTTTGCCAGGCAGGCGCTGCGCTACTGAGCTATATCCCTGGCCCAATCCAGTGATTCCTGATGACTGGACTGTCTTTAGGATGTCTCAGATAATGACTGTGCATACTATGGAAAGCTCTGAACACTCTGTGTAAATATAACTTACACCAAAAGTTCAGAAATAGAACACAAGTTTAACATTGGTAGATTCTGAATGAAAAGACAGGAAATTAAATATTAATTTAATTTTTCTTCACAAAGCATTGTCAAGAAAAGTAAAGGCCCAAAGAAGCAGTTTGTGTTTCTAATTGTGAAAATTTTAAATGTTATAAAAAGGAGTTAGTGGCAGTGTTATCGAGTGTCTTGAAGACTGTCTCTTCTTAACTCTCTAGGACTGTTAGTGATGGTTCCTGAGTGTCTTAAGCTAGGAAAAGCGTATTAGGTCCTGAAGTGTCCCTAGCACATATGGGTGCTGTGCTGCTCCTTCCGTGCCTTTCTTTCCTTCCAGTCAGATGGGTTGTATGACTCACCTGTAACCACGTTTTCCCCGCCACCCGTTGGAAAGGGTGGGGCACGGGTCACCGGTCATTCTGACGTCCCTTTTCTTTGGCAGGTCACTGATCCAGAGCGGCCACTGTCATTTGGCGTTACACTGGGGGAGCTTAGTCTACTGGTAATGTTGCCTTGGTTTTGATTTTGGAGGAACCTCTAAAGTATTGCTGTGAAGTCATAAGCTCAATTGCCTAAAATCAGCTATTTCTGCAACTAGCGAATACATTTTTTATATATTATCTTGCTACAGTTTTGTAGAAATTGAACATTTTGGTGATGCTCTTATTACATGACATTCTTTCATTTTCATTTGTCTTACCACAAGTAGATCTAAATACCAATTTTAAAAGTTACTTAATTTAAAATACTAAATTTTAAAATTTAAATACACAAATATATCTAAATAGCAAACAATCTGAAAGGAATAAAACTATCTTAGATATGTGTGAAAAGTGGGGTAGAAAATGTATGTTGAGTTAAGTGCTACCACTTGATACAGGTAAACGGATTTTGTAAGTAGCTTGTGCATGTGTATATATTTATGTGGGTCTGTTATGTGGGAGATATATAAAGTAATTCAGATTGGTTATTTTATAAATCAGTTTGTTTCTTTGCTAGAGAATACAGAGTTGTATATATATACAGAAAACTGTTTAGGGCAACTTGTGGTAGGAAGCATTTGCTGGGGGAGGGGCATAGAAATGGGGAAAAATAGCCGCATGTTTTCTGCTGATATATGGCATATACAGTGAAAGTCAAGGACAGTGAACCGTAAGTCATATGGGGGACTCTGCTACTGATGGAGAGGACCTCAGGGTTCAGGAAACGTGCACGAGGGTTACTGGCAGAGAAACCGGGAGATGTGGTTATGGAGCAGTCTAAGCACATACGCAGGGAAGTGCAGATATATATGCGTATGTAGTGGACGAGTGAAGCCGAAGCAGTGAAACAGAACTGGGGAAACCAATGACAGGGATTAATATTGGAAGTTAGGGTGTATCTAACTTTTCAGCATAACATCCCCCTCCCACCTCTACCCAGGTTCTTATTCTCAGAAACCTTTGCCCCACCCTTGCATCCCTTTCTTTCTTCTTTACATCAGTCTCCCTCTCCTAAATCTTCATCTCCTCCTGCCCAAGCACTTAAACATGTACATGCCTCCTCTTGATAACACAGTTAAAAAGCCCCTCCTTAATGTCCTCAGTCCCCCTCAGGCCCTGAAACTACCGCCTTCTTCTCTTACACAGCCAGAATTTTTGAGGATTTCCTACTTGAGCCCTCCTTCCCGCCCCAGCTCCCACTCTCTTGTCCTCCGCAGGTTCATCAGTAGTGTGCTGCCGTTAAGTCAGGTTCTCACTGAGCATCGTTGCCGTGCTGTCCTTCCAGGGAGCATAGCCCTGCTGTGATTTCCGTACTCTTCGGGTTTGCTTTCCGTGTTACAGAAATTACTTTAAAAAGTGTATGTGTGCCTTCTTCAACAGAATGCCTTCTTGTTTCTGTTCATACCCAGTTCTTTCTTTAATTTCCTAAATGAATGAGCTCAAGTTGTTTCTCTGTTCCTTTGATTTTGCCATGCAGATATATAAAAAATTAGGTCACATTACCTAATAGTAGCTAAGTGTGTTTTCTTTACGTGTTATTTTGTTTCTACTTGAGGATACTAAAACACTGTCATATACCACATTTCATAGTTACTCTCCTTTTTTTTTTAGACTACAAATGAGAATTGGACTCCATGCATACTAAATGAAGCAGAAAAAATTATATACAAGGTATTATGCTATTATTAGAGTAAAAATTTTTTGTAAGTTTCCTAGGTGCAAGCACTTAATGTATTTTCCTGAAATGGTGGAGCAGAATGTGCTTTCGGTGTGAATTGAGAGTCCAAAGTCTAGCACTGGCTCTGCTTCTTACTGTGTGACTCAAGTTTAGGTTGTTCACTTGTCAAGTGAAGAAAATGGTATTTTATGAAGCCTCAGGTGATTAAGATACTATTAGATTGTTTTTTAAGGAAGTAAAGGTTTATTTAGCTCACTTTGTGGAGGTTTCAATCCGCAATCAGCTGGCTCCAGGTCAGGGTGGCATGGGAAAGGGGCAGCCGTTCATGGTGGTGGAAGACAGGAAAAGAAATGAGCACAAGAGGAGGTGGAGGCCTCTTTTGTCTTACATTGTATGTGGGCTGCCTGCCCTAGGCTGGGTGTAGACCACAGTCCCAATCCCAGCAGTAGACAACGAATCAATCACAAACTTCAGATTCAATCTAGATCTAAAGTGTATGTGTGCCATTGGAGGACCATTGGAAAGCCTGTCCCCATGACTGCATGAGGCTCTGGGGGGACATCTAGACATAAACCAGAGCATTCTGCCCCTGCCCCCCCGCCCCGACTCATGCACATCTCTTTATGCAAAAGGCATTTGGTCCGTTGCTAAGAGTTGCTGAAGTCCTGACAGTTTCAGCATTGCTGAAAAGTCCCAAGTTTCAAGTCTCCTTCAAGATCTAAGGCAAACTTTTAGCTGTGAGCCCCTGTATAAATGAAAAGAGAGTTAAACTTGCAGGATTCAGTGGCCCAATATAGGCATTTCCATTCCAAAAGGTACAAGCAGGGATACAAAGCAATGAGACAAAACAAGTCCAGAATCCAGCAGGGCAGACATTAAGTCCTGCAGTTCCATGTGCAGCATTGGAGGCAGTTTGTGGCAAGTTGTGAGCTCCAAAGGGCTTGGGTGACTCTGCCCCGTGGCACTTCTGATGGTTGTGGCACCTAGGGCTTCTCTCTTGGACCCCCTCTGCTTTTTGCTTTACACTCCCCTTTTACACACTGTCCTCTCAGGAGCACACTTGCTTTGCTCTGAAATCTGGGCAGAAGCTGTCCTGGCCCCACAACTGCCATTCTGTGTCTGGACCCCACAAGTCTGCTATGCTGTGTGCACCTTAAATCGGCTGCGCAAGCCTAGCTGGTGACCTAGAGCTTGTGGCAGTGTCCTCCATGAGTCCAGCTAGAGGCCGAGAGCGCATGACAGTATCTCATGTAACTTGGAGATACTATTGGATTTTGTAGAAAAAATACTCTCTGGTTAAGTAAGGCTACTAATTTTAAGGAGCAAGCGCTCTAATTAAACAGGTGTGTTTCATTTCATTGTAAGCTGCAGGGCTTCATGGCACTTTAAACATGCTAATAAATGCAGGGAACCTCCTACTGCGATGTTGCTTAGAGGTGCTGTCCCACCAACCTCCCCTCCCCTGGAGACACCGGTCACTGGTGTCTGCCAGAGGGGTCTTTTCTCCTGTGTCCTGCAGAACGTTTCCTGGATCTGCTAAGGTCTAAATTCCTGGTCAGTTTGATAGTTGAATGAATGAATCTCTTGGAAATTGTGTTCTTGGACACACAGTTTAGCAAATAGTAAACTTAATAATAGAGATTGTGGATATATTTTCCTTTAATTTTGCATTATTTTCTTTAAAAGTTCAAAGTGGCATTTGGTTAATCTCGGGGTCGTGAACATGAATGTACTCTTTTACCATAGTTTGCTTTTTCTTTGGTGTTCGTTCATTGCTTGACCTTTTTCCTTTTCTTTCGTAGCTTATCCGACTGGATAGTCTCAGTGCTTACTGGAATGTGAACTGCCGCCTGTCCTACCAGGGGTCCCGGGAACAGATCTTGGTAATTTGGAAGAGCCAGCTCCACTCCCTAACAGAGCCCCTCAATGAGGACAGGCCACAGTCCTTTGTTTAACTTGCACGCCACTAAATTTGAAGTGTGAAAAACAGTTTTGAAATCTGTATGTCTTCAAGACAGTTTCTGATTTGAATGTTTTTGTGAAATCGTTCGCTAGACAGTGATGTAAGAGAACCTATAAAACTTAAAAACATCATCTGGTCTTTTATACTCATTTTAATGGCACTCTTGTTAGATTGTAGTATTTTATTTGACAATGATTATGAGTATTGTAAAGAAAGACAATACCTTTCAGCTGCAAAATATGTATCTTTGGCAAAAGTTTTAAGCATTTGTGATGATGACTTCCTGAATAGTGCAAGATTAATTAAGCTTGAAATATTTAATGTTTTTAATTTTAGCCATTTTAGTAGGTTATAGCCATATCTCATTTTGGCTTTAGTTTAGTTTGTATTTCCGTATAGACTTGAGTCATTTGCACATCCTTTGTGCATGTATTTTCCCTATGGAATTTCTGTGTGCTAATGTGCTAATTGACTTTCTAATATACTAAGCCAATCCTAGTCATGTTTATTTACTTCAAGGAGAAACGAAGAACAGTTGGATTTTCTCAATTGGAAGAATTTTAAAGTTCTATTTCTTATTTCTTAGAAGGGTATTGTCATAAAATTTATCATTCAAGATTTTTTTTTTAATATACTTGTAGTTAGGGGTTGTGAGGAGAACAATCAAAATCAGAACATGGAATTTATAATATTATTTTATGATGCTCACCCAGAGTTAACACAAAGTGCAGGAAATCTATCCACAACACTAAAGACATAGAATATTCAGCCAAGGGCCTGAATCCCACGGCAATATCCCACACGAGTCCAGATGAAGACCCAGAGCCCATGACAATGCCTCCCAGGAGTCCAACTGGGGGTCTAGAGCCCACAAGAAGGACTCACTCCAGTCTGTTTTTTGGATCCGTGCTGGGCAGGCCCAAAGGTCAGCGGTGGAAGCCAAAAGTAGCGATGCCAGCAGGGTGAAGGGGCTGTGCTGATAGGTTGAGGGTTCTGCACTGGAGCTGAGAAGTCACGCTAACAGTAAAGACCAGGGCTGTCCTGAAAAGCACCACAGCCATCCTCAGCCACAGAGGTCCTGAGCTCCTCCGATGATAAGAACAGTCGCGTACATGCCGGGAAGCCAGTGAGAGTTCATCCTGAAGATTGAGTGGCACATGTCTTCCCCTCCGGAGCCAGGAAGCAATGCTTGATGTGAGGACCAGAGCTTCTCCAGGAGAACCAGTGGCTCAAACAGCAACACATAGGAGAACCCGCAATGCCACAATGCCTCAACGCCTCAATGCATTTCTCCTCCATGTCTCTGTTTATGCTGACAACTTTCCTCAGGTGTAACATGTACACTCAGCGCCATGGTGATTTAATTCCTCTGGCGTTAAGTTGACCACTAGTTTCCATTCCATAACAATACTGCTTCATAATACAGTTTATTTAAAAATCTTAAAAATAAGAAAAATAAAAAAGGCAGGTTGTGGATTGGGAGAGAATATTTGTGTTTCGTAATCAACAAAGGATCAATATCTAAAATATGTAAGGAGTTCTTAAAACTGAATAAAAGTTTTCATCATTTTAAAAAATAGAGCTTTGAACCAACACATCACCTAAGAAATTCTGTAGGACACACAAACACATGAAAAGATGTATAAACATCTTGACTCTGTAGGGAAATACAAACAGAAACCAAAATGAAAGAATGCTTCAATTTCCTGGAATTCTTATGTAGCTGGTGAGAATGCCAATCATTTTGTAAAATAGTCTGGCAGCTTCTCATAACTAGTGTTGCTCTGAGTGTTTGTCCTCCATTTATCCACAAGAGAAGAGAATTATATCCCCAGAAACACAGACAGATGTTCAGGGTACCTTTCCTTCTAAGAGTACAAACTGTAAACAACCCAACTGTCTATTAGATGAATAATGTGTTACATCCAGTTAAAGGGAAAGAATTACTAATACAATAGTAAGGATCAGTATTAAAATAATGACCCTGGCTGAAAGAAACCATACGGCACTTCTTTAAAAAAGCATAAAAAATGCAAATGATCTGTAGAACAAAAAGTTAATCAGTGGTTTCCTGGAAGACAGTGGTGGGGAGGAACTGAGGCTTGTAAAGGGACGAAATGGAACGTGGAACGATGGGTATATTCATTATCTCTAGTGCAACAGTCATGTCCTGAATATTCTCCATGTCAGATGCATCGTATTGTGTACTGTGTGTGTGTGTGTTTGAGACAAAATCTCAGTCTGCACTGCTCCAGCCTAGCTCTGAACTTGCTTATGTAGTCTAGGCTGGGCTTGAACTCAACGGAGATCCTCCTACCTCAGCCTCCCAAGTGCTGCGACTAGAGGCATGCATCACCATGCCTGGCTAAATACATGTATTATGCTATAAAAGGTGGCAAAGTGACAAAAATGACAATGTGTGGTCTGGGTATACATCTAGAAAAACTGAACGTAGGAATCAAACATGTTTGTCTGCTGGTGTTCATGGCAGTAAATAATTTAGCTTTGACTAGAAATTTGTAAGATTATATGTATATATGGGTTTCTTTAAAAGTCAGAGGGGCAATGTGGCGGTACACGCCTGTCATCCCAGCACTAGGAAGGTTGAGGCAGGAGGATCGTTGAGTTTGAGGCCAGCCTGGGGGTATAGAGTGGGTGCAAGACCAGCCTCATGAACCTGAATTCAAACCCTGAATCCAAAAAGAGAGCTAGAGACAGAGAGAGAGAAACAGTAATACCATATTTGTAGATAATTTGGTGTTTTAAAAAATTATCACTTTCTATATTTTTAGTATGCTAAAGAAATATACCTGTAAATGATACTCAGTGTATTTTTCTGTAGATTAATAGTGCCAGAGGAATAAAAATACTGATGTAAGAATGAAGTTGTTTTTTGTATATGTGGCTGAATGTGTTTGTAGCTTCTTTTCTAGTCTCATAAAATTTAAATGTTTTCTTTAGGATCAACTGAAGAATGAAATTCTTACAAGTAGCAATAGACCCCCAAACCATCAATACAGTAAGTACTAGTAAGTTGGAGTGGAATGTTTTATTGTACTTCCTGAGTAAGTTACTCCGACAAGAAGAGCACACTCATTTTATGCCTTCCTTTCATTGATAGTGTTGCTTGGGACTAGATCATAAGGCATCTGCTGGAGAAAGAGGCAGGAGGGCCATAAAGCTGTCCACTCCTTGTAGCCAACCTCCTTTGGCCTTCGTGTTTTCTTTGTGCCTTGTATTGTATTCATTTTAGGACTTAGGAGTTCTTTTTCTTTCTTTATAAAAGATAACCAAGTCTCTGACACCTGGGTATTTAGCATTCCTCCTCTGTGATGCTACTACTCTTGCAAGATAAATCAGCCACTCTTGATATTTTTGAAGTGAACTTTTCTGGTTTTTGACAGCCTCACCTTTATTTGAAAGGTGTCCGTCCTGCATTTTGTCTATTTCAGTTTCATTCTAAAGAAGGTACTGGTTTGCTTTTGCTTATTTTGTCCCTTTGTAATCGTCCTCAGCGTTTTTTTTCTTTTGTACTGGAAATGGCACTCAAGACCTTTGCTTGCCAGGCAGGTACTAAGCCATGTCCCCAACTGTCCTCAGCTTTTGTACCTGTGTTCTTCAATAGTCTGTCTTCGTGTGGTTTATTTCTGTTCTCTTCCTCCTGTTCTCTTGCCGTTGGATGATGCTTGTCACTTTCTATCACACTTATACTATACCTCTCCTTAATGATGATAGTTTTCAAGTGCTGTTTGTGAAAGCACTTAGTTTTTTTGGGGCGGGGGTTGCTGCTGTTGTTACTGGGAATCAAACTCGGCCTTGTGCTTGCCAGGCAGGGGCTGTGCCGCAGGGCTGCGTCTCCAGTAGCATTTAGTTTCGTTGATGAATGAACGAATGCAAAAACACTGTAGCTTCATTCTTGGGGCTTTTCCACTTAGAAATAACTTATAGATAATTTAAAACTTTTCATTATTTTGTGAGTATCAAAGTGTTATAGTTGAAATTATATTCACAATTAAAACTTACCACCTTGCTTTGTGCTGTCATCTTTCCTAATACATATTTTTTCTCAGCCTCCAAATTATATTTAGTTCATTGTAATATTACATGTTTCATGATTATTTTAAAAATCATAAAGTGTTGGTGTCTTTTAGGAATTAATTTTATTCATGATTCTGTTCTAAATTTTAGCAATGATTAAATAAGAAAAATTAATTGCATTTTATTTCCCTTTACTAGTATGTTTAATGAATAATAAGTGTATTAAATGCTTTGTGCAAGGGTAAAGAAACTTAACTTTGTACAGACTGTGAGTAGCCAAAGGTAGATTGTGCTATGTACATTTCTTACCTATAACTACAGGACTTCGCTGTGATTATTGGCAGGGTGAAGATAGTTACTTTACATATTTTTTGGTAGTGATTTTGTTTTACTTATTTTCGGTCATTTTACTTCTAGAATAGTAGTGTACTCATATTATTTAGCCTGTTCATATGTAAGAGTGTATAAACATACTCATGTCTTCCTGTGTGATGTCAGTTTTCCAGCCAATATCAGCCTCTGCAAAACTCTACATGAATCCTCATGCAGAAGCAGAACTCAAAACCCCCAAACTGGATTGGAGCATAGAAGTGCAGAATATTGCCATTGAGCTGACCAAGCCCCAGGTAAGATGCAAGGGGACGTCAGTAGTTTTGAATCTAGGTCACTTTTGTCCTTTCTGATGATTCTTTTGTGAAGTCTGGTGGGTCTCTGTGTTTGTTTTGTAGAGATACGACTTTTCAAGTAATCTTTTTTTGAAAGAAAGTAAATTTCAAGCTGAAGAAATTTTTTTCATTTTTCTGACTTTAGATGTTGCAGAATCTTATCAAACTATAATGAATAATATTTTCACTTATTTAAAGCTTTTTGGTAGGGCATTTTAATGTGTTTTTTCCTTTCTTAATTTTTAACAGTAGACCTTCATATTAAGTATTGTTTCTCTATTTTGTAAAACAAGTACCCTGGCACCTTTTGTTTCCCAAGTGTAAGTGTATGACTGATTTGAGTTGGAGATTTAGAGACCTTGATGTGAGAGGTGGGCAGGAGATTTTAGCTCAGTACTTCTAGTTATTATATGGCATTTTTGTAATGTTAGATTTTCTGATAGCCACATTAGCAAAGTAAAAAGATGAGATTAACTTTAATAACCTATTTTATTTAGCTTAATATTTCCAAAATCTTATCATTGCCACTTATCATCATAAAAAATTGTAATGAAGTATTTTACATATTTTCCCTCCCCCTTCAGTCTTTGAAATATGGATATGTTCTTAATTAAGATACATTTAAGTTCACACTAAACACAAATGTACGTAACTGTTGAATTGCTTTAAGAAAAGTGTCAAGGAGCAAGCTGAAGTTGCCTTTTCTTTGTTTTGGTTTGCATTCTCGTTTGCTCTATCTCGGCCATTTGAAGTGTTTGTGGGGTCCACATGTTATTGTGATGGTGGTAAGCTAGGTGGCTAATTAGTTTTATCCTGATTAGTTACACAGCAGTTTCCTGGAGCAGTTTGGAAATTAACTCATAGATAGCTACCCATGAAGTTATGATCCAGAAGACATGGAAATAGTTTTAGAAATAAACTAGTTGAGAAATAAGTAGAAATAGGTTGTTAAACAGTTCAGAGAGGTTGGAGTCTTATTAGAGTGAAAAATAAAATAAAATTTGACTTCTATTGAAAATGTGTGTAATATAATAAACCTGGTTTTGTTTTTGTTTTTTTAATAGTACTTAAGTATGATTGACCTTTTGGAATCATTGGATTATATGGTTAGAAATGCGCCTTACAGGAAATATAAACCCAATTTACCACTTCACACCAATTGTAGACAATGGTAAGTTTGAGCTTGCTTTTTTTGTTTTATGAGAAACATATAATTATACAGTTAGGTACTGTCAGAATTAAGAAACCTGTAAGCCATGTAGTACACCCACTTAGAAAAAAAATAGAGTCTCCCTCTTCCCCAGAAGCCAAGAAGGGACATCTTTTATATAGCTGTGGTACTTTTTAAAAAAGAGTTTATGTTGGGTTTTTTTTTTTTTATTTTGTTTTGTTTTTGTGGTACTGGCTATCAAACTCAGGACCTCATGCTTGCAAGGTGGGTGCTTATGCCCCTGAACTAAATCCCTAGCTGGCTAAAAAAAAGTTTAAGGTATTATTATTCTCTTGTATTCTTGCGTCTACAGTTCCAAATTTTTTAACTTAGTGTTTCAGATTTTCAGCACTTAAAAAAACCCCTTATTTCTCTTGAGTCATTTACTGGGACTTACGGTTGTAACCATGCTGGAATACAGTCACGTATTGCTTAACAGTGGGGATAACTTCTAAAAATTGTATCTGTATGTTCTTACTTCCTGAACTTGCTGAACTGGGACAGCTTTGAGGGCAAGCGGATGTATAATCCTATGGGACCACCAGGGTATATGTGGTCTGTTGGGTATCAAAGAGCTGATTTGCTTTGGCATACCTTCTTCCTGGAGGGTTTTCATATTGAGTGTATTTAAGCCAGAGAATTATAATTCAGACTTATAGCTTTACAGTGGAAATTTTACTGCAAGATACTTAACAGTGTAGTATCTAAAAGTCAGAGCTATTTGCCTTGATTTTTCTTAAATATTTTATGCACATATGCATTAAAAAGTTTTGATTTTCAGGTGGAAATATGCCATTGATTCAGTTCTTGAAGTTCATATAAGAAGATGTACACAGATGTGGTCATGGTATAACATAAAGAAGCATAGAGAGTTACTCAAGAGTTATAAAATTGCCTACAAGAATAAGCTAACTCAGACTAAACTCTCCGAAGAAATACAGAAACAAATTCAGGTATACTTTGTGCACAGTGGTGAGAGCTCTTAATTGTCTGGTCACCTTTTAATGTTAATTCTTCACTTAGTTGAATTAAAATATAATTTTAGAACAGCTTGTGAGAGGATTTTATGGGAAATTTAAGAGTATTTTTTCCCAGTTTTTTTTTTTTTTCTTTAACAGAATCTTTTCCCAGTCCTGAGAACAGATAAAATAGTGTTACTGCAAACCGTTTTGGTAAATGTTGAGGATTTGGTAATAACATTTAAAAAATCAGTAGGTCCACTTACATATTTAGTAGTAAGCTCTATTTTACATGTTTTTCTATTAAAAGTTCCATATTTATGTGGCCACAGCTTTTTTTAAAAAAGAGTTTAAGGTATTACTATTTTTTTAAAACAGCTTTTGGTCTTGGGTAGGACAGGGGTTTATTTATTCTTATAAAAGGAAATATACTGATTACGTAATTTGGTTAATGTCATATGATCTTGATTATAGAACTCTTTTCTGCCACTGATTAATAATGTGAAGTACAAGTTGAATTCGTGGCATTCTGAAATACATAACACTCACCCGCATAATATATTAGAATTGGCATAGGTATTAGAGTTAGCTGAATTTGGGCTCAGGGCTTACGAAGTGTTCTGATCTTGGACAGGTCGTCTTAGGTCTGTTATTCTGAGGTAGGAAGTAGAAACAGTATGTCTTACAAGTTGTGAGAATTGCATGAGATGATACATAAAGGACCTAAAATTCAAGTCACCCAGGAAATGTTAAATACTTCCTACATACGTTACTGTAAATTCTGAAACTCAGTTTCTACTTTAGTTTACTTACTGACTTGCAGAATTTTATATTATTAAATTTTGTGTTTTTCAGTGATGCCTTGTCTTGGTTACTTTTTACTCATCGCTGAGACAAAATGCCTGATGCCCAAAGTTGGGAAAGAAAATGTTTATTTCTTACAGTTTTTGGAGGTTTCAGTCCATACTCAGTTGGCTCCAAGGCAGGGTAGCATGGCAGGGCTGTGGTTCATGGCAGCTGCAAACTGCAAGGCGGAAAACCGGCAAGAGAGAGACACCCCTTCTTCCTGCCATTACATCACATCCTGGCTCCGCCCCTAGGAGGGTGTAGCACTGACACCATCAATCCAAGCACTAGACAATGAACCAGTCACAAATGTACAATGCAAATACATGAGGCCTGGGGGCTACCGACATAAACCATGACATGCCTTTAGTATAATAATTATGAAATAATATGGAAAGGGGGAAGAGTAAGAAGTAAGGATAATATCTACAGCAAGTCCTTTTCCTCAATATTTTTGTTGCCATGTACATGTAAAACTATCTGTGATTTTTAACAGTCTCATAGAAAAGTTCTTATTTTTTTTATGGTGTTTAACTAGGATATACTTCCTTAGAAAACTTATTTCTTGCTATAAAAATTAAAAGGTTTCAAAGCTTAGTGTATTTTCCAGTTTGATTATATCACAAGTTTTGGTAATGAACTAGATAGGCTTAGATATTTTAGAAGAAAAAATTTTAATCTAATGATTATTTCTCTTATTTACAAGTGTTTCTGTTTTGTAGGACCTGGAGAAGACTTTAGATGTTTTTAACATAATTTTAGCAAGGCAACAAGCACAAGTTGAGGTAATAATTTTTATTAGTTCATTTGATGTTTTCAGCATGTGAATACAGCTCTTTTAAACCTAGGATCAGGACATCTCTTTTATGGAAAGTTATTCAGGTTTACCTAAAGCAGAGAAGAGATTAAGTTTTCATTGATCAATTTAGTGTAAGAAGAAAATAAATTGGAGTTCTGGAAAAGAACTACTAACACTAAGGGTGAAGAACTTTGAACATTTATAATTCCAATTTGAAATACATGGAAAAGAAAGCAAATAGAAATCAGTCATCATCTTAAGCAACTTAGAATGCTTTTGTTAACCGTTCTATGTATAGGACTCCAGTTTCTCTTTCATGCTTATGTTCCTACTTGTTTTTTATCTTCCATTTAAAAAAAAATTTCTTTTCTTTGTTTCCTTTTCCCTGTTTCTTCTTCCTTCTCTCATATCTTTTTTCTCTCTTCCTCTTTCACTTTCCTTCTTTACAAAATTGGAATCAGTTATGTTTATAATTGTTCATAATTGCTTATTTATTACAATGAATTGAGATAATTGAGGTCGGTGGTGGTGACTTGCCTGGGGAAGGTTGCAGTGAAGTGGTGAAAAGGGTCGATAGATTATAGAGCCAGTGTTTCCTGCCCGATTATATGTGTATGTAAGAGAGCGTCACGATGACTTTAAGGCTCTTCTCTGAGCGCAGTTGGAAGGGTAGAGTTGCTCTTCTGTGAGACGAGGAAGGCTGGATTTAACAAGCGTGGGCTTCTTAGAGTAGCAGGAGAAGCGGATGGTACTGAAGATCTGAAGCACTCTGTTGTTACGGTCAGTGAGATGGGCAAAGCCCAGCGAAGATGCCCATGAAGGGGCTGCTGGAGGTGTAGCAGAGAAGCTGTGTGAATGCAGTATCTTCACATCCGGTAGCGAGGAATTCCAGGGAAGACGGTGATCACCTGTGACGGGGCACCTGACTCATCTGAGGTGGCACTGAGAGTAATTAAAAACCTTTAAAGTCATCTTTGATTCTCTCTTACGACCTACACAACTATATTTATAGGTAACGGTGAGGCTATCGTACGTATATACACACATCTCAAAACGATATTCTCATGCACACATAAATATGTTGTGGTCACTTGACTGCATCTGTTAGTTATCTTTTCTGTTGAGAATTGGTCACATACTTCTACTTCTCTCCATTGTTTTGTTTTTGTATTATCATGTTGTTGTTATTTATGTCTTGCTGGGTGAATATGATAGCGCTGTGTACTTACATAGTTACCTGTATGTATATTTAGCCCTTTGATGTCCTGTAGCTCTGTGAGCACTGGTTGTTTTTCTTCCCCAGTCTGTTTTCCTCTGTATTTTAAAACTGAATAATTTCTATTGCTCTGTTTTGAAGTTTACTCTTCTGTCATCTCCATTTTGCTGTTGTGCTCATCCTGTGAGACTTTAATTTCAGAAACTAGGATATTTGACTGTTGGCATCTGTTACTCACCTTTAAGGTTGAGAACTGGCCACATTTTCCGGTTTTCTCACCTGTTTTTATGTCAAGTGATTACAGATTGTATTTTTGACATTGAGGCTATTGTAACATGTAGTCTTTGGGTCCCGATAACTTGTCTGGAAAATGTGATTATTACAAAAGCTGGTTAGGTTCTGGTGCTAAGCTGTGCATTGACTTCTGTGGATGGTGGCTCAAGTCTGAATTGAGCTCCTAACCCTTTGGCATGTAGATTTGAATCTGCTATGCACGTGAATTGTATGGGGGTTAATTTGAGATCTGGGAGGATGGTTTATGTCGTAGTTCAGGTCTCCAAGCCTTTGTCTCTTTGAACTGTTGAATCAGTTTCATACATAATGAATCTTGGATTGAATTGGCTTGTAGACAGATTCCTGTGCAAAACTAAGGGCTAGTCTCCTCTCGTGCTCTCTCCCCATACGCTTTCTGCTTGTATACTCTGGCCAGCATGGACTTATTTTCTGGTTGTTTGGTCACAAATAAGGAGTTTCTCAGGGTCGTAGGTGTCTGTGTAACTGTGCTGCTCCTATTTCTTGCAGCTCCTTGAGTGAGGCCCCTTCCCTGGGTGGAGCCAATGTAGTACTTTTCTGTGGCTCTGTAGGAGCTTAGGGTAGAATAACAGACTTTGACTACTTCCGTTTCTGTGGGCAGGAAGTCTGGGCTTGGCT